>JAQFXN010003764.1:0-10528 GCA_034693365.1 Liacarus xylariae | reverse complement strand
ATAATTTAAAAATATTATTTGTATTGCCATTGGCTTTGGAGTCTGATTGGCCTGGATTAGTAATATTATTCATAAAAGATTTGATGAAACATAATTATAAATATTTTGTTTCACATTTATAGTTTAATTTAATCTTGTTAAATATACCATCTCATTATTTTATAATATTAATAATAATTAGATTATATTGTTGATTTAAATTAATTATTGTTTTATTGAGTATTGTATTATATTAGATTACATTCCGATTGACCAAATAATTATTACGTATTTTTCTGGGAAACCGCATTTTAGGTATCCCAAGCGTAGGCTTGTGTTAGTCATTGACGGAAACTCTTTGTAAAAAATTATTATTTCAAATTATTTGATATTGAAATTAGGCTCTCTTTCATAGATTAATAAGATAGTATAAAATAAAGCGAAACCATAAGGGAATGATGTATTAGCCATTCAGTTTTAATTTATCTGCACTGTAGATAAGTAAAAAAATTTTAAGCAAAAAAATGCTTTAGGAATGCAGTATTTAATTGAGAATTAGATATATTTTAATTATAACTTTCAATTTATAATGCTTAAAATTAAAACTAATTAAAAACTTTTTAATTGCTACTATTTGCTAATCCAGAAAATAAAATTCTGCTTATAATTAGTAACAATTTTATTAGAAATATATCTAAATATAAATTTTCAAATTAATTTAAAATTTAAACTAGCGTTTTCTGCTGGGGATGAATTAATACTCGGTAACAAATATGCACTACAGTTTTAGTATTAATAGAAGCTCAATTCAAACTGGAAAGAAACTTCATTAAAATGTCTTATTCATCAATTTTTTTTAATTTATTAGTATTACTTGAAATCAGTAAAGAAAGTTTAAGGCATTAAAGATGAATAAGGAATTTAAAGTTTAATAGGTTTAGAAAAGATTAAAAATCATTATTATTTTCAAATATGAGAGTTGAAATATTATTTTCTAGACTTCATAGATGCAAATTCATATTTCTTACATTTATTCTTTCATTTTTTTGGCTCAATTTTATTCGAACACTACTTGAACTAAATTAATGGCAAAATTGTATTTATTCACTGATGTGATTACCAATCATTGATTTTTGTACAGAAAGATCTGTATTATATTTTGAGTTTTGGTGTAAAAATTAATTTCAAGCGTGTTTTTCTTAATACCAGAATTGTATATAATTATTCGATTTTTAAAGAATATTGAATTATAATTTATATAAATAAAGAAATATATCAAATATCAGTAGTAATTATCCTGGTGAATAAGAAATATAAGTGTCTTGTCTTGTTAGTATATTTTGATAATATTTGACAATTTTTAATCAGCCTATATAATAGTTGAAAGATAATAATTATTTTTATAGCGCCGTCAGAAATCGAAATTGCCCATAGGACAAATTGACTTAAAGGCAGCAAAACGAACACATAATAATTTTTCTGTGTTTGCAACTAAAAGCTTTTTTTAAGATTTTATTTTATCTATTCTTTCAAACTTTAATAAATAGATTTATGTAATTATTTTTGCAAATTAATTTAATATTGATAAAAAGTTAAAAGTCTAAAAGTAAAGATTAATTCAATTTCGTTTGATTTTTAAGTTTTAAAATTTCTATTATTTATCAATATTGAGATTAATTTGCAAAATAATTACTTTAATCTATTTATTAAAGTTTAAAAGAAAATTTAAAATACTATCTGTAAAAAAACCTTTAATTGCAAACAGAGAAAAATTATTATGTGTGGATTTTGATGCCTGTAAGTGAGTTGGACTGGGACCGCTGTTTATTATCGTTCATCCACCAAATCAGAATTGATCTCATTAGAAAGGATAGCCAAAGACCTGAAATTCAGGGGGTATAGGGTATTGTTAAGAGCCTAAAAGTCATAGTGTTGTATAGAGGGTTCCCTTGCAATGGTAATATTCTTAATCACAAGAGTGGTATTTTGGTTTTTAACAGATAAAGAGGGAGGGGGTAATTTAACTATACCCCACCCATTGTCCATCCCTACTCATTAATAAGCTATAATCCTATGCTTATTACTAATAAAGGTCTATTTGAATATGTATAATGACATATGTTCTAGAATTATCAAAATTGTTTTGGAAAAAAATAATTACAAAAATTATAAAGATAAACTTTTGCTATTCATTGTAGGATTTGAAATATGGTATAAAATAAGAAACACGAAATGTGCCATTGATAATCTTAATTCATCAATATGTTAAATAAAGCAGCATGAATCAATCAAATTTTTTGATTTATATACTCTTATTGAATTTCCAGGTTTAATTTAATTATTAGTAATATATAATGTGAAAAATATAACTGAATATATTTATTATTGAATTTTCAGGTATTTAAAACACATTCAAAAAGGCTTTTAAAAATTGATTTTTCTTTCTTCTAAATGAAAATACTTTCAATTCATTTAATGTTTTAGAGCACAAGAAATCAGTGTTAATGCTATTAAAGTTGAAACTGAAAAGTACGAAAAGAATAGAAAATTAAAGTGAAAAAAACTTATATTTCTCTTTCAATTTGTTAGAAAATTTTTGTTTGACAAAAATATATATAAGAATTGATTTCCAATTGAATAATAATTCTAACAATTTCTTATATAATTTTTTATATAACGATTCTGTCGAATAGCACTCTATTGGGTCTCTATTGTTCGCATAAGAATCTATTGTAAATTTTAGCTTTCTTTATCGGAATATAAATTAAAAATATTCTCCATTTTTAAAAAAAATTACTAAAAAAAAGTGTAAATTAAATTATTGTTAAAATTTATATCAACGACTTGCAAGAATATTCCTGCTAGCTTATTTCTAATATTTAAATCATTTAAAATAATACTTAGCTTATTTTTATCCTTATATAAGGTAAACATATATGGATTAAGGGTAAACAAGGTCGCTAAAGTAAGGGTGTATAGGTAATGTATTTTAAAAATATTTCTTCAAAAGTCACGGGGTATACAAAATTCTAAAATTCGAAAATGCAAACTGTGGAGTAAAGTAGAAATTCAAATAAATTGCCAGATGTGCATCAAAGTAGAGGGTATTTTTGCAAAATCTCAAAATCAAGGACTATTTAGACCCCTTAACTAACATTGATATGAATATTTAGAAAACAACTTCATTAACATTTAGGACAACATTGCCAAGTTCAAAGCTTAAGAAATTTTAATTATCTTAAAAACTATTTTAATAAATTCTCATCTTTTAATATAATCGAACTAAAGACATGATTATTATATGAATGTTTAAATGAAAAATAATATCCAACACATTTTTCAACAAATAACTTCGTCATATGTGTTATTTTTACTTGTACAGTATGTAAATTGATTCACAAAATTATAAATCAATTTGAACTTTTTTAACAAAAAAAAATATGGAAATACAATATATTTAACATTTTAGAATAATGCAATATTAATTCTTCGAATTCTATTTTTTGAATATTTTACAATTTTTTACGTGAATTGTTTAAAGCATGAGATAAAATAAGAGTTATGTAAATAAGTATAGAGAATGTATTTATACATTTATTAAATGAAATCTAATTGTTTCAGTGATGATATTTTTTATTATAGAATAGCAGATATACGAAGATTAAAACATAATTTGCTTTAAAGATAAATCGCACGGAACACACCCTGAGATTTTTGTTGATACCATCTTAGGTCCATCGCGAAGAAACCCTTCCCCCCATAGCAAATTTGAGAAAACTGCGCCGAAGGGGCAATATTCTCTGAAATTCTATCTAAATTGTTAAAAAAATAGTAGAATTTTGTCAAATTCTAGCTATATTTGTACAATTCTGTTAAATTCTTGCAGAAATAGTCGAAATTCTATTAAATTTCGTCATTTTAATTGAATTCTGCCAGAATTGTCGATTGCGCAATATCCTCCTCTATGCCCTCTCTCCAAAATTTGGTATAATTTGTGATACCGGCTTCGCCAAGAACCAATAACCAGTTGAAATTTTTTTTCTTTACCCATCCCTGATTACAACATATTCTAGCATACATTTCATCAAACTTCTATTTATTATTATTCAAATGTAAGAAAATATGAGTTAAAATAATATCGCCATTTGAAACGAAGTAAACTGGAAAAGAACGGCTTAATCGATGTATTAACCAATTTATATATTTTACTAATAATTTATTCTAAAATTATTGATAAACAATCCAACTTTTATATTTTAATTCATATTTCACTAAAAACATGCATATGTAGTTGCTTATTTTTAAATCTTGATCTTTCAACTTTTGATTTTATTTAAGCTCATATTTTGTTATACGCGTAACCAACGATCTATTTATCTGGATTAGATATATAGTCTGGAAATAGTGGATATACTGTACATTAAATTAATGCTGTATTTTACAAATAGCAAATATCCTTTTAGACAGATATAAATTAGTTTGTATAAATTTCTTCTGTTTTTAGGTGCTTTTATTGACTTATGTCATCTTATTTCCTTGTTATATTATCTTTCTTAATGCTTTAAAGCTGACCACCTAAGATACTCTTTCCTGCTTAACAAAGAAGATTTGTTCGAATTCTTTTGATATAAGTTAATGCATTCAGAATATTGTGTTGAAAATATTCTATTTGTAAAATTATAGATGATTTACTGGCATTAATGAACATAAAATGAATCTGAGTATATCAATCCTAATCTAAGATTCGTAGAGAAATTATTGCCAGGATTATGTCCTCTCCACCCAACTGTGAATTTATGTTCATTTTCGAAAAATTACAGAATTTGACCAGTGCAAACTACCAGTGCATTATTATGGCTACTCAAGCATAAAAGAACTTTTGTTGAATGCACTCCAGTTTTTAGAAGATAATTAAAATAAGGTTGAAAAGTGATTTCTAATTAATTAATGTGTATATATCTTCCTATCACCCAATCTTCCAAGTCAAAAATTATGAAATTCGTGACGTCATACCCCAAGAATATGCAAACATCTGCTTGGTTATAATCCGATATATCCTGGCATTTTCAAGTCTTCAATTATGAACAACGAATATAATCATGACTTGAATTCTCGAACTAAGTTAACAGTATTTATAACAAGTGTGGCCAAATTACGATCGTGTAAGCGGATAGAGATGGAGATATTTTGCAATATCTCAAAGTCAGGTGTTATTTAGGATATATTTCTTGTGTATACCTGGATTATAAGCTAAAAATCTTAAACACTTCAGCCACTGTCTTGACAAAACACAATATAAAAATCGATTTTTCATCACTGAAATAAATGAAAGTTGAGAAAGAATCCAAATCCAACAATATAAATATATAATCTTTAAAAGATTTAATTGAAGAACGGTCATATTATTTATTTAATGCTAATATATTTTTTATATTATTTTCAAGCCTGAATTAGACGAGAAGTAATATTACAAACACATTTGTTTTTCAAGATTGATACAAAATACATTTGGACGTATCTTTTCTGAAGAATATTCTTTTCTTAAGAAAATCTCTATTGATTTAAAAATTGCTAAATAGAATTAAGTATAGTTGTTTCGAATTAATTAGGCCAGAACTATACAAAATTTATATATCAATGTTAATAAATGCGAAAAAATATAGTAATACTGGTGGTTTAATCAAATTAAGAAATTTGTAGTTACTCATTCATACATTTTCATGAACGCCATTTGTACCTTTCGGTGAAGATGTAGTGACCGAATGCTGTGCCTCAAGTGATAGAAGCACTTAGTGTCACTGCTTCTTGAACTAGTGACTACTCATTGCTCGAGAGCAGTGAAGTGAGCAAAACAAAGCGCGATGTTATTTGAAAAAAGTTTAAATAAATAGACCCCCATACTGGACTCGAACCATCTATCTTCACCCAGTAAAGGGGTCATCATGCCTACTAAGCTACTCAGCTCTCCAAATTACTTTCTAAGAATTCTGCAAAATTTAGATTTAGATACAATATTATAGTTAATTGAATAATTTGAATTCAGATATGTGTTGTTCAATACGAACCAGATACATTCAAGATTTCTACACATAAGCTTGAACTAATATTATAAACTCTCGATTTGCTTAATTGATTCTTCAATAGAAAAGGTTAATATATTTTGTGTTTAATTTTAACAGCAGTTGTGTATTCAATCAAAATATATGTTTATCAAATATAGAAAACAGGTTTGAGAAGTAAATATTATAATTTATAGTTATGATTATAAATTCAAAAATCCAGCTTATGTTGAGTTACGCGCTCTTCAATCAGATATCTCAAGACTATAGCTTGCTTCGAATATTTTCTTAAATTACTCCCCTTAATTATTTCTTATAATAATATATATTTTAAATACTAAACTTATTAGTGCACACTTGAGCTTGAATAATTGCATTTATGAATAAGTTTTTTGACCAATAATAATGAAGCAAAAAACTTATTCATAAATGCAATTATTCTGTGCTGAAGTGTCCAATAATAAGTTTAATAGTTTACATATATATTGCTATAAGAAATAATTAAAGGGATTAAACCAAGAAAATATTAGTTACAAGCTATAGTCTTGAGACATCTGATTGAAGAGCGCGTAACTCAACATAAGCTGGATTTTTTAATTTATAGTTATGATTCGTAAAGAACAATACTGCATCAATACTATGGGAATCAATTACAAGAAATACTAATTTCAACCTATTTAAAAGATTTATCATTTTTCAAAAGTAGTTAAAATGGAAATCTTGATTCATATATTTAAAATATTACGTATAAAATCTTTAATTGTCAAAGATGCTAAATTAGATCATGCTTAATTTATTATACACATGTATCAAAATAATAAATATAGTTCACTTTATTATTATAATAAAAAGTTATGTGTTAAAATTTATACTATCTTTTTTATCCAATCTTTTATTTGTGCGAATCGTTTAGATTTGACTATATTTTAAAGTTTTATGAATAAATTACTTAAAGAAACTATAAAAAAGCTTCAAAAAATATATTCAAATGCATTAAAACATTGCATGTCAGAATTTTTTTAGGTGCTTTTCCAATTTTGATATACAGACTCAACTTTGTCTGACAAAAATTTTTTCAAGTAGATAGCTTTAGGGGCAAACAAATTATAACTTTTTTAACGCTGAATTTTATAAACAATTTAAATTTGCCAACTCATAGTTTTTATTGTGGGAATATTTCTTGAATATTTTTAAGTTGAATGTCGATTTAAGACAAATAAATTTATGTTGTTTAATTAATCCAACTATATATGAATGAGATATATTAAACAAAACGAGAATTCAATAGAGTTTATTAATATTGAATAAGATTTTAAATCGAACTAATATTTTTCGAGCTATTGAACTTATATTTGCATAAAAAATTATAATTAAAATCAAGTTTTGTTAGAAATAATGTAATTTTTTTTGTACAATCTAGTATATTAATAAAAAATCAAATATCTCGATTTTTTACTTTATCATATTGTGTATTTTAAAAGATTTTAATATTTAAACTTAAGACTTTTTCTATTCAGTATTCTTTGTGTAAATTTCATTAATTTTAATCTTATTGTCCATTCGAAGCCGTTTTCTAAAATCTTGCCTTGGGAGTGAGGGAACTTCGCGGAAAGCCTTATGGGTATCCGGCCAAAATGCCAGTATGGGAATTCCGGGCTGGACCCCTCCTCTCGATATCTCTGGTATTTATATATTATTTTATATCAGTTTAAACAGAAAGACAGAATAACTTTACAAATAGAAATTCAATTTTAATATTCTAATATTCAACATAAAATTATATATCATGTGGGCATATTTTATTAATTAATATCTTTTGACAAATAAAGAATTCAAATATAAATTCTATCAAATTAAATTAATCTTAAAAAAATTTTGTATAAAATTATACTCAATTTAGATAAATTTCGCGAAATATACAAAATAGAATATTATAGTTGGTTAAATCGAATTCCATATAAAATACAATATTGCAAAATGTTAAATAATATTTTTCCCCAAATTTTACTCAGATAGAGTATACTCTAATTATCGAAATTGTTAAACCACCTCAAAAACGTCTGGCATGCACTGCATTAAAGCATCAAATTTGATAAAAAATTATGATAAATATTTTTAGAGTAAAAAGTTTTGACGCATAAAATTATCTTCTTTTATATTTGAATATTTATGGTTTCAGCATTGCATTCAATATACAATTTTGGAAAATAGTTTGCGCACAACGTCTGCCAATATTAAGACTATCCATATATAGTAAATTAAAATTAAGTTCATATACTCCAACCTAGCTAAAATTAATGAATTATTTTTAGTATTTTGCAAATAAATATTTCAATAAGAATACATTTAAAAAATTAAGATTTTTTTTGAAAGAAAAGTCAATAAAATTACAATTAATTTAGTACTATATATGGATTGTCTAAATACTGGCATTCGTTGTGCAAAAATTATTTTCCAAAATTGTAAATAAAAATATTTCGTTTCCATAGAAAATAAAAAAATTGTAATCAGTAAAGCCTGGATAAAGATTTAAATACATGTTTGTCCAAGATAAACTGAATTGTCTGAAAATTTGTGGCCAAACGAATCATATAATAAATGATAGTTTATAGATGTTTTATTTTACATGTAAAGCATATAAATACATATTTTGGCCATATTGAGCCGTTGCCCATCCCTGGCTAATTACAAGATATTCTTAATAGTATACTCTAAAAATAAATAAATATCTTTAGTGATCAAAGGGTTTCAATTACTTAACAGAATCTAACCTACATTATAAATCATAATGATCTTTATTTCACATAACATGCTAAAAACATAAACAATTGTAAATTTGATGGAAATTAAGCATATATTTGGATATTTTTAGCTCATATTATATTCAATATAAAGGCATACATAATTACATATATATTATCCAGGGCTTAGTAATCAGTTTTCAATTTATTTTAAAATTGAAAGAAGATGTGAAATAATATTTCAAAATGTAATCCATGAATAAATCATATTACATTTAATACCTAGATAATGATTTTGCGAAAAATAGTATTAATACTCAGACTATTTATTTGCTGTAAAATTGCATATACCACACGTGCCCATGCACAAAATATAACGTAATATTATATTACTGAAAATGCTAAACAATATGTTCAATATATACTGATCGCCTCATATATAGTATCCCAATATTTGAATAAGCAATATTGCGCATTTTTTGCGTTACATTTATTATTTACGAGATTCAACTCCATGTATAACACGCATGTCTACTTTTCTCGCAACTACTATTGTGAAAAAATATTCTTTTTTTTCACTTGACTACTCGCGTTTTGTGCATGGGACTTTATGGTGGCTGAGAATAAGTATAACTTTTATTAAATTCAGATAAAAAATATTAAGCATACTATTCTATAAATAAATCAATATGTAGATATTTTGTAACAATTTGCTTAACACCACGAGCATACACAGTAAATTACAAAAATTCTAATAGAACATTTAGAATTTTAAAAATATTATTTAAAATTTGCAACCAACCTTGAAAATATGGAATAATCTGGCACATGAATGAACCAAATATAAAATTCTTCAGAATCGAACCAATTAGTGTAAACGGCATACAAAATATTGTCAATAAAAGATCACTTATTGTCAAATTGATTAAGAAAACGCTCATAAATGACTGTAGCCTACGATTGCAGGTCAGGGTTATAATTGCCAATGCATTGCCAATTATTGAGAGAATAAATATTGTCGTATAGAGTATTATACGAATAGACAATAATGTTATGGAATAATTGTCGAGTGCCTCGGCATTCAATTGGTGCTGGTGGGCTTGGCTGGAATTGGTGTCGGTTGCAATGGTGGAAAATGCTGATACATTCGATATTGTTGAATGACCAGTGCTAACAGTACCTGTAGATACATTGATGAGGTAGTGGTGGTATATGGATAGGAACCGGTCCATTGGGCTCACTGTGGATGTGATGTTAGCTAAAGAATATTCTTTGCGAATATAATTCCAGTCACCTGTGCTGATATTGGTTGCTGTCATAGCTGTTTTAATTATTCTTAAAATTGATTGTTTCCGATCAGTTTCACAGAATAACAGAATATTCTTATTATTAAACTTTTTTTGTGAAATATTATTATTTATTTAACTATAAATAGTTTTTTGACAATTCTTTAAAAGCAATGAATTGTTTTTTTTCTCTCAATTCATAAATGCGTGAAAAGGTTTTTCATTTTATTGTCATTTCATTCATAGAATAGTAGAATATTCTGTTGAAGAATAATATTTATGTTACTATTATTCTCTAATATGTTATTTAAAATGTTTATATAAATACTTAGTTTTTATACAAGTTTTGCAAAATAAAAGTTATATTTTATGGCATTTTTATGTTTAATAAAATATTTAAATCACTTTTCGAAACAATTCTTTCGGAAACAAAATATATTTTTCGTAAATATTTTTGCAGAAA
>JAQFXN010003763.1:0-10528 GCA_034693365.1 Liacarus xylariae | reverse complement strand
GTCAACAACTAATTCTCTCTCATATTTACTGTGGTTAATCTCAAACGTCTTATGAAGAAATTTATTCACAAATAGTTTTATATTATTTTTGTAGTTTCGTTTCACTTATATTAGTTAATAAATTTCACTTCAATTGTGTCTATTCTTTAATTAAAATACATTCCTATTCTCTTAATTGATTTAATACTTGTAAATCAAATCCTAATAAGAATACAAATTCAAGACATCCTCTTATTTGATAACAGAATTAAGTCTATAAACTAAAATTCATACTTCAGTTATAATTTGATAAAATATATATTTTCAAAATACAGATTAGAGTTGATTAGGATTTTTTGCTTAAAAAGCTCAACAAAATTAATAGTAAATGAATAAATGTATTAAACAATTGTTTTTCTCAATAAGTTTTTTTTAAAAATTGTTTTAATAATAAATTAGATCTCTATTAATATAATGAGTTTCTCTTTCAAACAATTAAATGACATTTTTTTTATTGAAATCTTAAAACAGATTTGACTTAATTATTGTTTAAATTGATTAAAACAAAACAAAAAAGAAATTTAAGAACCGGTAAATAAAACTATTTATGTATATAAACTAGTTATGCGTTATAACTAATGGGAATTTTTATTTGGGGGACGGAATGGCAGTTAAATAGTTATTTTATTCTTTTTAAACAATTATTATTGACATAAAAATCGATCGAAATATGTAATTAAGGGATCGATTGGATTAAGTAGTGGTTATACGATTGGAGAGAAAACAACAGAAAAATATATAATTTATATAAAAAAAAGAAATTCTGTCTCTAATTGAAAAATATTTTCTCATTTCTTGTTTAACAGACGACTAGAAATAGAGTGACGAATACAATAAGAAAATCCAATAAATGAAATCAATTGAATCACAGAATGAAAAATAATGTTTTCAATAGATTTATATAAATATTTAGATTATATATTGAGAGATATATAGAGAGAGAGTATAAGTAGTAATACTTCGTTAGAGAACAAGAATCCAATTAATGTTTTTTAGGCCCAATTAAAAGACAATTAATTGGATTTCTGTTTTCTCTGAATCCCCGACTGAATGTCTCAATGGATTAGTTATTCAATCGGATTATTGTTATTATTATTGATTCGATGACTACTCTCTAAGACATTCCAAATATCGTTTCCGTTGACGAACGGACACATCTGTGCCTTAAAATCTTTATTAATGGCCAGTCGTTTGTGGAGCGGATAACCAGATCTGGCGAACACTCTGTCGTTTTGGTTGAGCTTAAGTGACGGACACATATCGTTCTGTCCGTCGCCCACATATGAGACCCTCGAGAATATGATGCCGTCCTCTGACTTGCGTTTGTCGATGTACTCCATTAATACGTATCCTTTGCAGAGATTGTGGGCAGAGATGTCGCACCAGTTCTGTTCGTGATATTCCACTAATTGAAGACAACCTCTGCCATCGAATTTCGCCGGATTTGTGTATATTTTCCTAAATTTATTAATAGAGTTATTAATAATTTATTAATACAAACAGGAATTACATAATCGAAGTCTAATAAGTTATGTAATCACTGAATAGGCTTTTGATTGACAGAAGGCTAACAGAAAATGAGTTTATATTCTGATGTTTGCTATTAATAGAGAACTTAATTATATATAAATTTTTTTGCTAAATATAAGCACCGGTTCTTTCCCGGAATGTAAATATGAAAAGAAAAAGCCTATTTATAATATAAAATATTATGTTTGTTAATAAGAATATGTTTAACGTTATGTAAACCTAAATTCAATGACAAATTATGAATAATTGGAAATAAGATTTTTAATTAAATGCAAAAATTTGTCGAATATATAAGTAATTAATTCAAGTAATGAATCAAAAAAAAAAAAAAAAAATTAAATTCAAAATTATTCCGAAAAATGTAGTTTAGATTAAAATGAAAGTGATTTTTCTTGAAAATTAATATTTCAAGTGTTGTTAAAAAAACTAAATTAGAATTTTAAAAAAAGTGAATTCATTTAAATAAATTGAGACAAAATTCTGTGTTTTAATAGGAATATAAGAATTCAAACCTCTATTTGTACTGTAATTCAATTAAATATAATTTAGAGTATTATAAGAATAAAAGCTCATAAAAATGTTTATTTAGTTATAAATAAATTGAAAAAAAAGAATAAGAATTGAGATAAACTGTTGGCATATCTTGTATCCAATGTTTGCATTCTTAAGACTAGAACTTATGTGAAGAGCAAACAAAAACGAAAAGCACTGAAATTCAACGCTCAAATGGACTGAATTTAATGCGATTTTCGTGAATATTATACACGAATTTCAAGGTTTCTTCGCTTTAAAACCCATTTTTTATTATGCAATCAAAACAAAAGTCAATATAAAAAGAGAGATCGAAATAATGGACGGAATAGAGAGGGAAAAAATCAATACCGAAATGCTTTCTCCATTTGATGAAACTCCAGGGCCTGTCCTATGAATACAGTGTTGGCGTCCGATATGATAATCAATTCGTACTTCTGTGGCCCCGAGTTCTTCAAATTACGTATGAGTTCTTTGAGGCCATCTATTAGTGGCATTCGTTTCAGACAATCTCTCATCTGGTCTTCAGTGACGCCAGAGTTGTGCAGATAATTGAATACTTGTTTCATATATTCCGTCCAATTGTTGTGATCGTAGTATTTATTGATTATCTCATCCGGAATAACGCCATTAATGGCCAATTCGTTGATAAATGTGTCGGAATTGCAATCGACTATTGTCTCATCGAAATCAAAGACAACTAATTCCGGGCCGTCTATAGTCATGACTCCAAGAATTATATAATTCTCTTGTTTTCCAAATAAGTCTTTACTAAAGAATAATAAAAAGAAATACTTTTATAAGACTTTTACAAAAATATTATTTCTGCACAAAATATATAATAAAAAAATGAATAAATTCTTTACTCTTCTAATCAAAAGTGTTAGAAATCATAAAATAATTGATTGAACATAAGTGCAGAACATATTTGTAGTGAGAAGTTCTGCATCTCCTGACTGAGCGAAAAAAATCACTGTCTGTTGTAATAGAGTTGCGTCAGATTCTCGTGTCGTCTGACTGTGCGAACCGGTTTTCACCGGTTTATTCTGTGTATGTGTTGTATGAAAAAGAGAAAACGTCAAAATCGATTTTCTGTGCCTCTATTTTATAACCATTTTGTAATACCTTTCCCATTGAGCCTGACTTTCAGCTGTCATTTACATAGCTCTCTAACCCAATACTCAAATATCATATGCTGTGCGCACATGCATTCCAAGCCCACTATAATACGATTCTATACAATATTCTGTCAGATCTTTATATTTTAATGCATTTTTTTCTAATCTAAACTAATATATCATAAAATTCAATGATATGTCAAATAATTGTCGATTAAATGTGAAATAATATTTGAAAATATCTAATATTTGTTTAACAATTAATAGAAAAAAATAATACTTCAATAGAAAGATAACGGCATTTACTGATCGATTGTTTAATTAAATTCTATTATTGCACAGAATTCGCAAACAAATGCGAACAACTCTTCAATACCCAGTAATTTGAGCACTCGTTCATATAGTGCTGCACTAAATTCAAGGCTATTGTGAATTAGCATTTATTTTCTAATTATAATTAACTAAAGTTCTTGTCCTTAAAAACTTTTGATATTGCAATATAAGAATGGACCTGCTCTACAAAACCCTAAACAACTAGCTTTTCCAAGTTTTAACTTGAGTTTTCAAAATTAATAATGTTAAAAGTCATGCTTAGGTTGAAATCAAAATAAAATCAAGTGATATTATCAGGACATATACTGATGTTCCTGGACACGTCCTGATTATCTTATTTAGTCTGCTTAAAAGTCACCAGTTTAAATAATTGATAACATAATAATTATTTATGCTAGCACAATCTGAGTTCAGTTGACATTAAATTCATAAATTATAGTTTGATTTTAATTTGAAATTGCTACTTTAAACAACCTGTTCAATAAATGATTAGCGACTTACACCAGTATAATTTTAAACAGAACCAATCTCAAATATAGTTTAAATTAATTGGTCAGTGTGCACAATCATCGAATTGACCAAGCTGTTCCACTAAGTAATAGGGATGCTATGTTGGCATTTTAGCAGGCTTATAATTTTATTTCAATGAGCTCAAATGCCCAAATGCTCCATTTGGACCGGTGACCAACAGCTTGGCCAATTACGGCATATTGAAAGTAAATGTGACCAGTGGTAAATTGTTAATATGGAAAATGACATTTCAAAATAGCCACTCTATGATTGGTAGGGGTGTTAAGTGTGCGCTCAATCAAAACCAATTAGTGAACAAACAATACCTGAATTTAATAAACAGTTCAATACCTGAAAGACTAGTGTTTTAAACAGAAAATACTTTTTCCTAAGTATTTGTGTTGTATTAGAGATCTATTGACAACAAATCACATGTTTTGGCAATAAATTCAATAAATATTTTATAGATATTTAGATAAAGATATCTATTATAGATATAGATATAGATATAGAAAACAGATATTTAGATATAATTATAACTGAATTATAAACGATTGAAATAAACCGATTGTTTCCGAATTTAAACGCATTTTGTTTGCAATGAATTCATTTTGAAAAACACAGAATCAAAACAAGACTTCAATTGTTTTCATTCGCTATCAATAGATGTCATGAATAGAGTCGACAGAAATTCTTTATACAGTATTTAACTCTTTATACGGTATTGAATCACGTATTGCACACTATATTGCACTACAGAATCAAAGGCAAAATTAAGCCAAAAGTCACATTTTCAAAAATTCATTTAACCCCCGCCCCCTTAGATGAGAAAATACTGAAAATTATTAGCTAGCCAACATTCAAGTTGGCTTTGGCTCTCAAGTAACACGAAATTTTGATAAAGTTATAAATTAACATATTATATCACCAATACATACAATCTATATAACTAGGTTTTCTCAATTATGATATCTCGAGATAAAATTAACGAATTTAAACAATTTAGCCATGGATTCAGACTAATTGTCGCATGGTGAAACATGGTGAATACATCCATCACAAAAGTTTGCACACCTCAAATTTTGGACTTTATAATTTTGATTTTTATACACTGTTATTTTTGACCCATGTTCATCGCCAACTTGCAAACTTATCACACAGTCTGTAACATGAAAAACAACAATAACAATATTGTATAACTTATAACTAGAGTATTCCGGATTCGGGCAATGCCCGGAAATGCCCTATTTTGCTGCCGAATTTTAATAAAATGGTTTGGAGAAGATGTAACAGTTGCCCGATTTTGCCCGAAACTCGATTAAAAGTTGTTTAGATAATACAATTATTATAATCAATGCTTTTTATGAAATGCATACCTATTGTGAATAGTTATTAATAATAACTTATTATTACTTGAATAAATTTCCAGTACATACAGTATATTAATCTATTATTCTTTATTCTGATATATTCTATCATTTAATTCAAACTGAAAATAAAAGTCAGTTTAATAGGGATGTACAATGTGGGTATAGCCAATATACCCCCTTCCCTGAAAATTTACCAAACTTTCACCCTCTGTGACGAAGATAATATAAGGAATTTTTAATTTCCCTTTTAGTAATGTGTAAACGGCACCGAAGTCGTAGTTTTTGCAATATCCCGCCGAATTTGCTTTATTTACTCAAATTTTTCGGTCTGCCGGGAACTGCGCGCCGATTTTTAAAATTTCATCCCGAATCCGAAATACACAACTTATAACTATTGATCGTCGTTTTCAGGCAGATAGAAATTTGAAAATCGGCGGGTCCTTTTGGGCAGACAGGTAGATTTAAACATTTTTGGGAGTAGTTTGAGGCAGCACAAAATAGAAAACTAATTAATGAATTAATACTAGTATTTTAATTAAATAACTTATTTAATAATTAAGTCTTTTTAATATTTCCCTTATAAATCTTTACAAATATGTCCAAAGACAAAACAAGCTGCATTTCGATATTATAATATCTTATTTTTAAATAATTAATTGAATATAAGTGATATAATTAAAAATAAGTAGTGGTTGTTGTAGAACATCAGTCAAAATTAAACTATTTATTATTCCCATTTTCTCGGGCACTAAGTTTGACAACTGCCCGGAGCAGATTTTTCAGATTCGGCGGGTATTTTCGGGCAATTTCGGGCATTGTCCGAAAACGAAGATCAGTACTTATAAGAAAATTCTAATGTCCAAATTTGAGAGGTGCAATCTATTTTTAAAGCATCTATTTTCTAATAACATCTTGTACTTCCTATAAGACTAATAATTCTGTTGTCCTCATATGCAGTATATATATATTAAGTTTACTCGTCATTGAATTTAAATTTAGAATAAATATAATTATTTTTATATCGGCTTTCGAAGAAAAAAGTGAATATCGATTCGTTTCCACCTCACCCCACCACCACCCCCACCCCCAGCTCCCATCGCAACCATAGTTTAGGAGACGTTTAACTAATGGAAAAAGTTTTTGTGCCCCTTATCATAGAAGCCTTTTAAAGAACTACCAGTCTATTCTTATAGATATTATGATATTAAAAAAATAAAAATATACTTTTTAGATTGACTTTAAATTATTTTAATGTTTAATTGATTTAAGCTTCATACATTTTTTATTTAGAGATGAATAGAAATAGGTTCGATCCCCCGGTGAGGACATTAATGAGTTATTTGTGCGAGTTATTAATGTTTACGACATCTATAGTACATTTCTATTCTTCTCTAAATAAAAAAAAATAACCAAATTTAAATCAATTAAAAATATATTTTGCTTAATTTTTAAAACACTAAAATACTTTGTCTAAACAACAGGAAACTCTTCAAAAAGACATATTTAATTAATTATTCTTCTATAGGAAGAAGCATTGGTTTTGTTTTTAGATATAATTAATTCCTATAATAGATATGATAATAATAAAAGTAACAAAAATAGGGAAAAAACTTCTTTTTTTAAAATCTAATAATAATTTTTACATTATTTCAAAACAAATCTAATTATGAAATAAATTTTAAGCACTTGTACGGGTATTTAAGGAGATTGAAAACATGCTAATAGATTCCAGAAGAATAATTAACAACTTGAGAAAGATGTCGCAAAAATTTGTTGTTTAATATCAATTATTTTCTATACAATATATTCTTCAAACAGTTTCAGAACTTTTTTTTCTCAATAATACTTTAAAATTCTATTAGGATTTTCTCAAAAGAATATTTGTTACAAAAGTTTTTATTTTTCTCAAATGAATATAACTCCAGAATTATATAATATTAGTAATTATCTTCAGAGAAGAGATGGCAAAAGATTGATACAACGCATAATTGATGATTTAGAAGATAAGTGAGTATTTGTCCACTTAAGTGGTTCTGATCTTTCCATCCATTTTATTCAATGTATGGAAATTCTCTATTATATTTTTATATTCAAGATATCAACTGATTTGTATAGCTTTTGATTGAAATAAATAATCTAAATATTAAGATATTTCGAATGATTTCTAATAAATCAATTTTTTCTATATATATATATATGCCGAATGGATCAGGCATTTCTGTAATAGTCTCTCTGATAATTAGACTGATTCTACAAAAATCAACTTGCTCTATTAACATTTTTATGATACTTTCCTAGAAATTAATTGAATTTCAAGAAAACTTTTTACAAGATTTTATCAAATAATTGTAACTTTTTTTTATAAACAAATACTATTTTGTAAACTGAATAAAGTATAAATGAATAACATCCCATTCCTATTTATTAGGGATGAAGAAAGAAAAAAATCTCAGGGGTATTGGTTTTTGGTGCAGCCAAGGGATATACTATCACCTCTGAAATCAAAAGGCATATGAAATAAAGTTGACTTTTACACCAGAACTCAAATTTTAGTACAGGAATTACTGAATAAAATCATTACTAATCAATAGTACTAATGTTGTGATAAGTAATTGTAAGAGAGTTGTAGTTTTAGTTAACTTATGAATGAAAAATATAACACAAAAGTTTAGTTGAAATTAAATGAATGTATTATTTATCATTTCTTAGTATTTATTATTTATTTATTTTTATAATTACTAAAATAGTAATTTTTACTCATCACTAAACTTATTAAATACTAAACTCTTATATTCATATTTTCTTACTATTGATATTAAACTTTCATTTCTGATTTCAGTAACTGTTTTAAAATTGGAAATTCTTTTGATTGATAATCGAAACTTTGTAATGAAGTGTCATTCCAGTTAGATATGTCTCTTTATAAAATTTTTCATAGTACCTGACTGTACTCCATTTCCCATTCCCTGATATTTATTTTATGAAGTTGTTATGTAATTATTAAAAATTAATTTTATATATTTTATTTATATATATTTAAAGATATTTCGATAAAATATTAGACATCGGTTGCGGTACTGGAAATATAACTAATGAATTGGCCAATAAATTACCGCACAATGAGATTATTGGCGTCGATATTAGCGAATCAATGGTTGAGTTCGCAAACAAGAACTACAGACAGGAATCGGTGAAATATATCGCCGCAGATATATGTGAAGAGTGGACTAAATTGAACGAAAAGCTTGATTTGCCTGAAGAAAGTGTTGACTTAATTATCTCTATTTATTGTCTGCATTGGGTCTCTGATTTAGATCAGGCAATGAAAAACATTACTAAACTTCTAAAACCAGGTCTTTATATTTGATTAATCAATCCCATGATTAGAGTCCTTGAATCTAATAATAGAAACAATAAAAAACTTCTTGAAATTATTTTGGGAGCACAGGTGGTCACTGTTATATTCTGCTATTCTCCTGGAGCGATTTGCTGCCAATCCAGCAGAAGATGGCTTTAATGGACGAATGGCAACAGTATTTCTTTGCGATACCGAAAAATTGTAATCAATATAAAAGATATTAATTTATTTATATATAACTTATAGTTATAAATAAATAATAACACGATTATTATCGAACTTATCATTAAATATAATCTATGATATATTACATAATACTTTCTGATATATGTTATGCAATAAATCACATTAATATTGAAAGAAAATATTATAAGTTATAACAATATAATAATATTCTTTCTTAAGGGACAAGAATAACACAAAAATCACGCGAAACTATAAGAAAGTTGAGGTAAAGTTCTGTTTTACATCAATTTATATTTTGTAGTTTTTAAAAAAATTAATCTATGTATATTTAATTATGGTGAAAAATAGTTTTGGGTACTTTTCCCCCCACCTGAGCTAACCTTATCATTTTCTTATATGATCCAGATATATTCTTCGACTATAAAAGCTAATCACTTAAAAATATGTTTGAATCGGAATTATTTGAACAATTTTTTTGTAATTTTATAATTTAGCGAACATTTGCAACCCTTTCCTGTGTTCGAACAGCCAAACGAAAAGCAATTGTTAAGCAAATGGCAACAGATATTTGTGGACAACGGCCTACTAATGCCTGAGACTGTTTTGGCGCACACATACTATCGGTTCAATAACTTAAAACAATTTCAAAGTATATTGAAATTAAATTACTTAAACATTAATTTTGGAATTTATTTTTTAAAAATTTTCTTTACTTTTCAGGCGAATTGAAAGCATTGTGTCATTTCGTGCCATTCATTCCTGAAGAAAGAAGAACTGAATTTCTGGCCCAATATTTCCAACTCGTAGACGACGACTATGTGGCCAAACAGTTCGAGACCAGAGAATTAACTGAAGAGAGTTCAGTCCGACTTAATTACGACTATATTATTGTCGTCGCCAATAAAAATTAGTACATTTTTATCAAATAATAAATCAATTCTAAAAATACGCTCTCATATAACTAGAAGAACAGAATTCTTTATGTTTGAGAAAATTTTTTGTAATTATTGTACTTATATTTTAAAATTCTTGATCATAGCTTACACTTATTTTTTGAAATAAAATCCAGAATATCTAATCAAAAATATTCTTTTTTGTTCAAATTTGTTTTTAAATCTTGTTATTGAATTTTATTATTTTATTTCTTAAAAATAAATTTTGAAAATAATCTAAAGCAGGCCTTGCCTTGAGGTTAGAGATTCATAATTTGCACAGGTCTGCGGTGCCACATCAAAAGTTGTGCCATAAACGTATGATTAAAAAAATGGTGGAATGTCAAGAAACCTATTCACATCGATAGAGGAGGTCATTCTGAGTATGGCATTTCTTTGAAAAATTTCATAAACCTTGGCATGTAGTTGCTAGAGGGCGCTAGAATATATAGTCTAAATTAATTAATTTTAACACTTGAGACATCGATTCTGACTAATTCGCACATGCTGAATCGATTGGAAATAGGTTCAAACTCGAAAACAAAATATCCATTAAAATTTTGGTCTTTTTGTACCAATTTATTGTTTTTAACCCATTATCTCAATAATTAGTCTGTTGTC
>JAQFXN010003762.1:0-10530 GCA_034693365.1 Liacarus xylariae | reverse complement strand
CAAATGATATTTTTTTGCTTTAATTTGATAAATCTGTTCAATGTAATTATTTAAACTAATATTTATATATCGATAAAAATTACAGGTCGGAATAACAAAATAAAAACTTAACAAACTTAAATAATGTCTATTTATTAACCAGTTACTAGGAGAATTTTATCATCAATAACAAACTATATTTATAACGGTTTACAAGAAATTATACATTTATCCCATTTTTAATGACATTTTTTATTGAATAAATTAGTTTTATTTAAATATTATTTTAATTATATTTGAAAAACATTTTATTTTGTATTTCAAGAATTACTGGTTTGTGGAGATCTCTTTCATATGTCATTCAGTATAACAAAACATTTTGATCAATATAACCTCACTTTTCCTTAAGACGGCAAAAGTAGTAGATCACTTATTAGTGTCTCGTTTTATTTTGTGTTTTTTGACTAATCTGTGCTGGATAGCTTAATTTCAATATCAAATAATTTCAAATATAAATTTTATTTTAAAATGTTTCTATAAATGATTGAGTTTTTATATCTAACAATGATTTGGCAATTGTTGACACATTAGTTAAATAATATAAAATAAAGCGATACATTAAAATGTGGTCTATTACCAGTATCGTTTTAAAAGATGATGAGTTTTCATTTTATATTCATTCATTTATTTCTTTTTATATTTTACCTTTTATTCTTTAGCAGTGCAGGTTTACTGTCAATGTCAGAATTGCATGTGCCATAAGCACTTTATCTCTCTCCTTCCAGACCAAGTGAAGTACTCGTTGATTACAGTGAAGTGAGAACAGCTGACTCAGTATTTAAGATGTGTCCACAACATGATTTGAAGTATGATATGCGTACATATCGTTTTAAAGAAGGGGTTGGATAACCCAGTGCCGGCCCGGTCAAAGGGTGATAACGGGTATTATGAAAAACTCTACTAAAAAGTCAGGGGGATATACTTGTTTCCAAAACTTGAAAAAAAGGGAGTAAGGTTCAAAATAAGTCTATACCCCCTTCATTGGCTACCTTATGATTTGACCAAACTAATGACATGTGATATTGATCTGACCACTTACGTTGCCGGACCTTCGGCACTGAGCACTATTCACAGGAGAATAATTCGCACAAAAATTGTTTTCTAATTAAATAAATTTTCTAACGATATTTATGTTAATTTATGAAAAATATGATTGCTAACTCAAAAATAAACAGAATATACTGTATATGCTAAATACGAATCGCTTGGGATTAAGAATCTTAAATATAAACTTTTAATTTGAACTCACATTATAAACTACACTGTAGTAATTTAAAGATTTTGGAAAGTTTGATTTTTCAAAATCAGTAACTTGGAAATCTAGCGTCACATATAATATCAATCATAAGATTAAAAGCTATTTATTTATTCTACTTTCACCATTTTTATACTGCACCTAATGAAATTGCAAATCATTTATGATGTAATACGTGATACTATTTAAATTTTCATCCATGCATATGATTAATATGGAGTCTCCGAGTTTCAATAATCTAGGTTATGAGAATCAATAAATGAAATTTTTTTTTGAAAATATGATAGATTTTAAACATTTGTTGATATTTAAACAATTGTTTAGTCGATTCTGAAATTACATTTTGAAAAGTTTGACAATTATTGATCATTAGGTATAATGATATTTGTTAATAAAAATTTTATAAAGCTACAAATTACAATCGCATTGAAATGTGGGGACTGGCCTAAAATGTCCAAAACCCAATCTAACCTATCCCAACCCATCCTAACCAACTCTAAGTTGTTGGACTCTTAAGCTACCCTAACTTACCCGACTATAACCTAATCTAACCAAACATATTGTGAAATCCATCACATTATCGGACACTCTGGTGCCAAATTGCGTTTGACCACAAAAATCCGGAAGTCCGCGGAGCGCCCTGTGGTTAAAGGCAAGCACCCAAAGCCATCGACATCAGCGATGGATTTGTTGCTCTCGTCGCCCAAGAAAACGAGTGCCACCGCCACACTTCGAAATCATCGCCGGTCGACGAGACGCGAATAGTCCCGTCCAGACCTGCGAGACAGCATCGACCGAAACAACGCGTCCTCTGCGGGCACTTAGATCTCTGGGCAATATTAACAAACATTTCGATAAACACCACAAACTCTATGCGTACGCCATAACCGACAGGAAATCGGACTCTAATTCTTCTTTATAACACTGGATCACAACGCCGACAGACACCCGGCCTGACCAGGGGATCGCGTATTCCCTTAGAATCGCCCGGACGTGAAGCGCGTTCAGAGAGTGAACCGCGTGTGGCATCGCATACCACCGCCAACAGCAGCAACAGTGAGCGCTCCCCCACGCGATTCGGCAGCGACTCCACCTCCAGACCGAAGATGACTCGAAAGACTACAGAATACACCATAATTTACGTTCATTCGTTACAATAAAGGGGCTAATGTTGGCGTCCGAGTACTCTATTATATCTAAATCTTCGTACGCGACTGTCTCTCCCGCGTAGCTCTCATTTTATTGCTTTTATTACTATCATTTGGTATTACATAATAGAAACGCGATTTATCGCATCCGCGTATTTACTTCATTATATTCCAATACTTACCCATTTTAACCCCTCCTCCTTTGAACGCGTTGTCACCACTTTTCTCAGATGTGTAGGCGCTTTATGTAAATATCGTATTGATTATTACATTCATTATATGACGCGTTATTGAGATTTTATAGAAACAAATAATTTTATGCAAAGGAAAAACAAAACTTAACCTGGCACAATATAGGTATAGACATTTTGAGTTTGGACATTCTGGACGTGAATGTGAAATATGACATATTGATGAATTTTTGGTTTTATAATATATTTCATGAAATAATATATTCACATAACCTGTAAAACTGTCATTAAATTGTTGGAATTCTGAATTCTTTTGCGTTAGACTTCTGTGTATCTCATGATTACTGTTTTAAATTTAGTTAATTATATAAAAGTTTATTCTGAAAGAAATTTATCAAAAATGATATTATTGTGAATTTTCAAACTTATTTAGTCACTCATTAATATTGAGACAATTCTCATCACTTATTAATATTCAACACTTAAAGCATAGAATTAAACTTTAATTCCTATATTATAAAAGCATTTCTTTTCAATTTTATAGTCAATTAGTAATAATTTTCATACTTTAATCTTTGAACAAATATTTGAAAGAAAATTCTAAAAATAAATTTCTTTTTGAGTAAACTTTTAAATTATTAAATAAGGCTAAAGCCGTATTCATGCTATACACAGAAGTCTGCATTCTTCGTTCAAAAATTTAATGCCTGGTGTAGTGTAGAGTAAGAACCAGAACATTTATATTTGTAAGAAAGTGTCTTAAACACAACAATTAGTGATTGAAACTTCACTGCATTTCATAATCTCTTATGAAGAAATTTAGTTGCTATATATAATATAATACAGGTCATTCGTGTTTATTAATTCAGGGCAAATATTAGAAAAAATCAATAATAAGAAAATAAATTATACAACAATTATAGATATATTTATAGAACTCATAGTTATTCATCGGAAACAAATCGTAAGCCCAATAGCAAATTGGAGGTCCGGACAGGCGATCAATGAATCTCTCGATTTTCATCCGTTGTCTCAATGAAACTGGAATTTTGTTCAGATATGAGAACATTAATTGATAGGGTTTGTGAGCAAATCTGGAGATCCAAGCGCTCAGTAAAATATATGCGAATACAGGAATACAGGCTAAGCATAGTATGAATGCACAACTAAATCGTGCCAATAAGGGTACGCCATGTTTATGAACGCCATAGACAAACATTAATATGATTGGAGTAGAGATATAATAGACGAGGAATGTGGTAATTCTGAACAAGTGGTTCATATCCCTGGTTAGTAATGCATAATAATTGTGTTCACCGACTGTATTCCTTATTAGTATTGGTTTTGAATATTTGAAACTCATTTGCAATTTATTATAGATTTCGAGGAATTTATATTCACAATAAATTGTTACTGAATAGAATAGCACGAGCAATATCCATACCATTGAACTGGCCTGAATGATGAATATTGGTGAAATTATGCACCAGAATATTATACCAAACATAGAGTATTGTATTTTGTTGTTGTCGTCGATATAAGCCATGTATAGTAAATACATGTGTAAAGTAATCAGAAATAGAATAAATGTATAGAATGTCGGTTTCATTATGTAATTGAAAGCAATATGAAATCTCAGCTAAAATTTTTTTAAATTTCGGTCATTTATAGGATATTTAATTAAATTATATTTTATTTCTTAAATAACTCTATAAATATATAGTGTATTCGACAAATCCTGATATACAACAACTGCCCCAAAGGCAACAAATGCGAATCCGACTGTAGATAAGATTAATGAAAACATTGCATGACTGCCAACAATATATGTAAAATTGCACGAGAATTCATTAATCCATTGTTTGTCTAGGAATCCGGACAAACCAAATCCGAGTGTTAACAATAGACACAAAATGTTCTGAACTGTAATCCAGAATATTCTCCATTTACTCTTTGATCCGAATAAATAATCATGCGAACTCAGCGATGCAGTGGATCCTGTTTTCCCTACAATGTCTTCTGTTTTCTGAATATCAGCCTTCAGATCAATTTGATCAACAATGTTAATTATCTACTCTTTTAAGAAAATTCTAATAATTCGTATTTTATCCAAAATATTATTCATCCTGATTGTTTTTAAAATATTTTCCCCTTTATGATTCTTAATACAAAATATTTTAAAACTTATCACCCTGTGTAATCCCTATCACCAAAAGTAATAAGAAATAGAATAATTGTATAGAAAGCCGGTTTCATTATGTAATTGACCACAATATGAAATCTCAGCGAGAATTTCCTAACATTTCGCTTATTTATAGGATATTTAATTAAATTACATTTTATTGCGTAAATAACTCTATAAATATATAGTGTATTCGACAAATCCTGATATACAACAATTGTCCCAAAGGCTAATAATGCGAATCCAATATTAGAGAAAATTAGTGAAAACATTGCACGACTGCCTAATATATTTGTAAAATTGTACGAGAATTCATATATCCATTGTTTGTCGAATTGTCCGGACAAACCAAATCTGAGAGCAAACAACAGACACGATATTCTCTCAACTGTAATCCAGATTATTCTCTATTTACTCTTTGATCCGAATAAATAATCATGCGAATTCCGCGATAAAGTGAATCCTGTTTTCCCGACAAAATCATCTGCCTTCTGAATATCGGCCTTCAGATCAATTTTATCCACAAAGTTAATTATCTTTTCTTTCAAGCTAATTCTCTTAATTCTTAGCTTGTTCAGAATAATATTTATCCTAGCTGATTTTAGAATATTTTATTTATTTTTTGACTATATTGATTTAAAATTGATCCATAAGTTACCCTGTATGATTATTAATAAAAAACCTTTTCAAATTTATCACCTTGGTTTAAATCAAATAATAAAATAGCACAATGCATTAAAAGAACTAATAATTATTTTGCATAAACTCAATTAACATATATCAACTTGCTATTACTCCTGTTTTCCCGACAAAATCTTCTACCTGCTCAATATCGACCTTCAGAACAATTTGATCCACAAATTTAATTATCTTTTCTTTCAAGCTAATTATATTAATTCTTAGTTTATTCAAAATTGAAGTTTGTTCTTGAAATATTTTATTTGTGACAGCAATATTTTAAAATTGATCGATGAGTTACCATGTATGATTCTTAATAAAAAAAATTTTTTTAAAACATATCATCTTGGTTTTAATGAAAATAATAAAATAAAATAATGTTTTAAATGCACTAATAATTATTTTGCATAAACTGAATTAAAATAGATAAAATTGCTATCTTATCAACATTAAAATTATGTAATATTATCAAAAAAATGTTAACTAATCGACTTGCAAGATAATTCCTATTTTGAGTTTGTTTGTCTTTATGAACAAATTTTGTCATGGTAATTTTTGAAATAAATTTTATAAAATTCAAAACAAGTTTACACAATACACTAATCAAATGAAAATCAGTTTTTAATGAGCTGTCATTTTATGGGATTTTAAATAATATGCTTTTTATTATTCAAATATTCATTTATTATAATTACAGTTTGCAGTATTATGAGTAGCAATTTTGATATTCGGTTCTTTGTCGGTGATTTTTAAAAATAGCCCGATAAAATAGTTTTTTAATTAATAGATCTTGTTAAATTATTGATTAATGAAATGTTTAGACTAAGAATTATATGAATACTACTATTAACGGCATCTATTATTTAAAAAATATGTTATCGAGCTATTTTTAGAAATAACCGAAATAGAAACGAATATCAAAATTGCTGCTCATAATACTGTAAACTGTAATTATAGAAAATGAAAATTTGAATAATAAAAAGCATATTATTAAAAACCCTCAAATGATAGCTCATTTATAAACTAAATTTCATTTATAATGTGTATTTAGAAATGGTTTTAAGTTTCATAAAATTTATTTTAGAAATTATCATGACAAAATTTATTAATAATGACCAGAGCCAAAAATTATAAAAATTTAACTCATAGCATCACACAAATATTTTCAATGAAATAAATTTAGGGGGCAAAAAGGGGCAGATATTTAAAAATAAGAATTTTATTAAGTAATATAAAAAACTATTTTAAAAATATTTCGGAAATACAAAAAAAATAATATTTCGGATTTACACAAAATTATTATAATTAACAAAAATATATTTTTCGAGATTCGATTCGGTTAAACTTGTTCGCTTATCAGTAAATACAGAATTAAAAATTGAAAAACTTCTTTCTACGTCCACCATTGTTATTGGAGGAATACGTAAATTTAGGATCTGTTATAATAAAATATTTGGACAATTTGTCCACATGATTGTCTTCTGTATCTAATATTTTTATAATTTTGGGCTCTGATAATCACTATAACAAAATTCCTGAAACTCATACAAATAAATATCGAGAATTCCCGAGATGTCCGAACTCTAGTTATGATATAAATACAATGCGTTTAAAATACTTTTAAAAATTAATTTGAGTTACTGTACTTCTAAATTTGATGCCAGGCCAGACGTTTGCTAAGTTGTTAATTATGAAGTGAACTAACATTTTAGATCAAAAAATTGTCATATTTTACTCCAGATTTGAGATTACATAGTAAGAGAAGGTATTACAATATATACAGGTTTTTGATCGAGTTTGACATTTCTTGTTAAAAATATTTTTGAAAAACAATATACAGTATATTATAATTATTTTTGTACTAAAATAAATAACTAGTGACTACTTATAATATGTTCGATACAACTTTATTCTTGGGACATGACTCGTCGACCTGAAACCCGAGGACCCGGATGGGTTTGGGTTGGGTCCGGTTTCGTTTTTAGTAATTCGGGCGGATTTGACCAAGTTAGTTACGGGTCAGGGTCGTAGAAAATCATCACTAGTCCAGAGACTTATTCCATGTCTAATAAAAGTCTAATAATAGATTTTATTTTATGTCCAATAAGTTTAGGTTTTGAGCCCACCCTCTCTTAATTGCACATATCAGATATAATTTCATTCGCATGAATATGCAAACTAATATCTAATTTTTAAATCATGTAGCAAAAAAAAAAAAAAACAAAAACAAGAATGAACCATTAATCTCAGCTTTTCTAGTCAAATCTTAAGTGTCGAAGGCGATATTTGTCACTACATTTTAATAAATTTATTGAAAAAAATATAAGCTACCCATCCATTCGATCAACTTTCATAGGACTATCATAGGTTCCCATGTCATTTGGTGGTAATCAGCCCATGCTACATCTATTGAGGAAGTGGGGTGGCTGCGGCGGCAGGTGGGAGGTGATGGAGCCTATTAATCATTTTCCGCTAATGCTAATCCTATAATAGTATGGCAAAGGTGTGATGGAGAGAGGTGGGAGGTGAAGCGGCGATGGCGTGGGGGTGAGGTGCAAACGAATCTATATTCTACTTTTTCTTCGAAATCGGAGATAAAGGTGAATATATTTTATGATAGAATTATCCATTAAAATGAAGTATTTTAATAGTTTCTCTTTGTCTTACCTCTAATAATAATAGTTTACTTTAGACCCATTCATAATGAGTTTGTATTTTGAATTCAAAATTACTTTCTAAACCCATCCAAACATATAACCGGTAATGCAATTGAGCCCACATTTATCAGACGTGTTAGCAATTGAATAAATTTATTCCAGTCTAGTCTTTGACATTAAGATTAATATTTGAAACAATTGGGTGCAAAGTATAGTAACTTTTTCATAATTTTGTAAAATAGTTGTAATTAAAAGAATAAAATTATAATATTATTAATATTTTTTCAAATGATGCCCAAGGGTACATTTTTGGAAAAAAAGTTAATCCTAAAAAGTGTTCTCGCATGCTATTCTCCAAAATCTGTGGAATTAAAGTCAAAATGTTCTGAAAAATGATCGGATTCTGTAAAATACTTGCAAAATATGTCGCAGTTTGTTTACAAAATGCAATTTCTGTCTAATTGTTGCTAAAATAATTGAAATGTTGTTAAAATACATCAAATTCTGTAATTTTGAAAATTTTTGATAACGCAATGCATTCTCTTTGACCTCTTCCTAACCGAATTTCTGTAAAATTGTCACGTTATACCCCTCCTTTGATGACCCTCTAGATGAAAAAATGCCTATTTTCGATTTTATCCTTGGGCATCCGTAATCTTTTCTCATATAATGCTTACCCTTATTCTTGGGCCTTTAATAGTGAAGTTCTGTATACTAGACAACACTAATTATCTTAATTTACATACAGTGCATATTATAATAGCAATATTATAATTTGTTGGCGAGAATATCTAATGAAGGACCTAAGGATAGAGATCACTGAACTCAAGTTGAATGTTGCCATCGATCTATAAATGATAGAATCTAATTGGTTTATTTCAATATCATTTGTTTCATTTGAAGAATTTAATATTCCGATCAATTAATGCACATTATTTTTATATTATTGTAATTTGAATTTTTTTTATGTTTTCTTTTAATTCAATAACTTTTTAATAGATTTCAAAATTGGTTTATATCTGCAAAATGTTTATTGATTTTAGTTTAGTCACTAAGTGTTTGATAATTCTGATGATTTATCACAATTTTACTTGTTTTTTGAGGCGAACTTTTAAAATTCAGGCGTAAATGGAATAGTCGTATGAAATATCTCTAAATAAACTTTCATATCTTCAATAAGTTTCTAACTATTTTTAATAATTAAATTGGCAACTTTATACTTTTTTGCTTCGTTACTTACCAAATCATGTGTAACTCATATGTGTATTAAATTAATTCAAAAATTTAATCGATTTTTTGGGCTGGTGGATCTAATAATAATGTTTCTGAATCTTTTAAAGAAACTGAAACTCACCTTTAAATTCTAGAAAATATACATGTACTCATCACTAAAATTGAATATTTTCATGATTTATTGAATTTTATATTTTAAATGTCACTTTTAATTTAATTCTTGCTATAAAACTTTAAGACAAAGAATTATCTAGTTTTTCATATTTAGTCCAGTAATAGGTCAGTCATGTTCAGTATATAGCGTATAGTTCCACTTCATTGCCTTAAAAGTTTTAGACTAAAATAAACAAAAATTCATCAAGATTTCATAATTATGTATTAAATTACTGAAATCTGTACTCCAAGGGGTATCCAAGCTAGGCCTAGACAAATAGAGTATAGGAGTATTTCAGAAACTTTTGATCAAAAGATAAATAATTCATATGGTGTCAATCGGACAACGGGTTCAGCTATATTGTAAGCATGTGCACTCTGTTTTTAGCTGTTTAATCCCTTCGCAACCCCCCTAAACCTTCCTAGTTGCAAAGAATATTTTAAATATAAGTTTATTTTCCACATTTTTTCAAATCATAATTTTTATTAACTCCACACTCATCTTAGATACTTATATGGTTAGTAGAAATGATATAAAGCAGGGGGGTATAGCCTAAATACCCCCTTAGTCTGAGATTTTGGAAATATCCACACTGACTTAATTTTACCTTACTCCTCCCTGTGCATTTTTAAAGTTTTTTTTCCAAAAATCAGTATACCCCCACCCTGACTTTTTGGCAAAATTTTCTCAAAATTCCCTTCTCTGACTCGACCGACACTCGCTACGCCTGATATAAAGGATATTGAACTTTGGATTTTACAACCTTGTGAAATGTGTTTAAATTTATTGAAATAGAGTCAAATTATATTGCATGATTTAGCTACCCTCATTTGACTCTATTTCAATAAATTTAAACACATTTCACATAAGTTAAGACCAGATATAATAAACACATTACAGCGCTTCAAATTACTCCCTCTCTCTCTCTCCGGACGGCAATCCGAGTATTTTGCATTTGGAAATCAACATTCAATAGTTGACGATGACCTGCAG
>JAQFXN010003761.1:0-10533 GCA_034693365.1 Liacarus xylariae | reverse complement strand
ATAAAATATAAATAACATAACGTGATATAGTAGGTGGCGCTAACGCGTTATAGGATTATCGACTTGTCCTTGTTAAAACAATTCTTTCAAAAGTTAGAGGCAACTATTTTATTTGCTTATAAATGTACCAGAAAATACAAAGATAATTTCGAAACTTATGTTGGTTAGAATTTAATTATATTATTATATAACAACTTTTTTATTTATTGAATTTAAAATTAATATTTAATTAAAAAACATATTAATTTCGATTATAAATTTTTAATAGAATAAATTAGAATAAATGATGAACTTATAAATATAATAGATTTGATATTTCATTAAAATGCACTATGTAAAATGATATAATATTATGGTTGATATTTGACCAAGGTTGAAGATTTTCCGTTACATAATTCATTTGATAATTTTTCACAAATTAAAAATTCATTGAAGTTTATAAAATTAAATAAGAATAGATATAATATTTGAGATCCTCTCACCAGATCCAATCAAAAGACCCTCTAACTGAAAATCAGCTTAAGCTGAGTGACGAGGGTTTCAAAATATTAATAAATTCAATTCAATTCAATATCGCTCATTTTATAGAAAGGCTGCTTAATTTTCTAACAAGAATTACTTGACCTAGATGTTAGCATATTGTACAGTATAACAGTTAGAATGGATTGTGTGTTTGCTCCCCTGATCCACCATTTCATTTCATTCATGGTTGGTATTAATTTATTGTGAATTTGTTAACTCGATGTCACTATAATGATCATGATAATGTAAGGTGTCTGTAATTAATAATAATTCTATTTTAGTTAGTTGCATGTTAGAAAACATACAGATTGTCCCTATTCGTGGTTATTGATGCACAATTCTTTTCATTTAAAGGTAGGCCAGATATAGTATATATAAGGCTATATCTGGCCTACCTTTAAAAGAAAAAAAATTGTACAATGAAATTTTTTCATGTTAATACTGAATGTGTCAATGAGTAATAACAGTTTGTCAATTGTGAGAAACAATATGTGAATACCGGTAATTAAAATAGAAAATAGTGATAAAGGAAAAAATTTCAATTGACATTCATTCCGAATATAAAGGTGTCCTAATTGTTCGTATATTTAGAGTAAATATGCATTCTTTTCACAGTTCATATGACGGAATATTAAATGAATTTCATGATTATCCCTGTTGTAAAACATAATTACCTGGATAAAATCATTAAGAATGACTTTGAATCGATTCTTCATTTTCAAAGATTCGATTTCTGATTGATTACTTGGAGCTAATCGTACAAATGCAGCAAAATAGATCATATATAAAGATTTTATACCATTCCCGACACACATAAACAACTTTTGTTTTTTATTCTACAGTTGTTTTGTTTCGATTGACTCAAATGACAGACACATATATAATATATAAAATAAAATGATGTAAAATAAAAGTATTGTTTCCATAGAAATGAAACTTTATTTATAAATATACAGAAAAATAAATATTTTTTTTATGCATTGGATTATATATTTTTTTCAATAAAATAAATATTTAAGAATATTCTGTATTTTTCACATCTCATTTATAATAACATTAATTAAACTATAAATTACAATAAACTATATTAATATCAGAATCTAATCCTTAATTAAACAGAAAAATATCTAATAATTTAAAAATAATCTTAATTTTTATTTCAGTATAAGAATTGGGAAACCTTTGGCCTGAGATTAGGCACAGCTATTCTCTCTATAGTTAACGATTCCTCACTATCTTCTCTTGAATAATGTGCAGAATTATTAACAAAATTCATAGCATTGGCTGCACTCAAATGATTTTTGGAAATATTCTGCGTTTTTTGTAGATTTTTTGTCTGATTTTTCGACGAATAAATTGCTTTTTTAACAAAACCAGCATTTTTAGCATTGTTAAAGTCAACATTATGTGCCAGATTATTGAAGTGATACAGATAATCGCTAATGGTGAAATAGTGTTTAATGAACATAGCCGACAGTGCTATGTTGACAATGGCCAGGGGTATCAGATATAGTATGATAATCGATGTGAACAACACATAGATTGTGAATATAGTGCTGTAAACAGTGATCGTAATGAATAGGCAATGATTCTCATTATAAGTGCCATAAATACCAATAATGAAGAATATAGTCGACACAACTGTTGATACACTTATAACACAAATGAACGCAGTTTTAGTCGAGAACAATGAATTGGCGCCAGAATTCTGGACCAATTCATCAGATATTTGGTCACATAATAGGGCGATAATTATTAATATAATTACATTCGTTATTTGTATTGTTATTAGAAACCATTTTTCGCATTTAAATGTGAATTTGAAACAAGACATCACTTTCTTTGCTTAAAATTGTTTAATGAATTCCTAATTCAATTGAAACATCTATTGATGCGAAACCGCAGACAAATATGAATATTCTGTACTTCTGTTTGTGTGTATTCATTGATTTTCTTGTTTCGAAACAGTATATTAGAAAACTGTAAACAATAAAGCTCACTCTCTCTCTCTCTCTTTCTCTCCCACTCTATCCCCGTATAAGTAGTTGACATTAAATTTCTATTTTCAATGTTAATCAATAAATTGACTAAATGTTAGATATAATAAAATATAAAGAGTTTGGCAAAATACTCTTATTCATGAAATATACATGAACAATTCTATATTGTGAATATCTATTGATTTAATATTACACAACTTAAGTGTAATAATACACATGTGATAATGTATTTATATATCAGCATTTTTTTAAAATTTCTTATAAGATAGATTAATATTTATATGCTAACTATTCTAATGTAGTGGGGTAGTTATGACCATAGCTGATCCTGAAGATATTAGCCATAGCCGTTCTAAGATTACATCTTATAATATTAAATTAATATATATCTAATCTGTAAACAATTTATCAATATACAATATGTGCAAGTATATTATTATAACCATCTCAGCCTAGGGTGTATACTTCTGATTTCTAACTTGTGAGACATTTTTCTGCATACATGATAGAAATTAGTTGGTCACATGTTATAATAAGAGTGTTAATAAATGTTTGTCCAAGAAGATATCGGAATTTCCCGTTGATCTTTTTGCCGCATAACCCTATAGGCTCTTAACTAAATACATTTTGCATCAACATACATTTGTCAATACTTGCAGAATATTTTAATTACTATTGGCAGAAGTTTACAGAAAAAGGTTTTATAGGAAGGTTTTATCAGAAATGACTGGAAGGCAGTACAGGGGGAGTCTAGAACTAGAGAACTTTGAATTTTGATAACTCAGGAGCAATGTTTAGTTTAATAATGTAAGTGTTTCATTTGTGGTCAGAACTAATTGGAGTAAATTTTAATTTATCAAGATATCGAGAATATTCTATAATAAAAATCAATAAATTTTAAAAATTAAAATCAATTATAGTTTAGTAAATTCAAGGTTTTTTTAATTTTTAAAACAGAATATTTTACAAATTTTTATAATTTTCACAATGGATAGAAATATTTTTAAATTTCAATTCGTTCGCACAATTAAAGTTGATAAGCCTATTGATAACATTAATATGACTTGTGAGCCAATAATTGCGACAATCAGTGCAATCAAATGAAATAAGTTCTAAATCAATGACATTTCTTTCATTAGCCATAAAAAATGGTAAAAATATCTTTTCGTCTAAATATAATATATTATAATTATAGTTTAAATATAAACGAGTGGGTCTTCTCAACAATGAGAATGAATTAATAGGAAAGCTTGATGAGTTTAATAATGGGTTGGAATATAATTGCAACCACAATAGATTAGTGGATGCATTATCGAATGTAAATGCATTCACCGGTATATACGAGAGATGAGTGTTGGAAAGTAGAATGTCTATTAAGGAATTTAAATAGAGAAACGCATTATTTCCCAATTTTGTAATTGGATTTGCATCAAGGTCTAACCGTGCCAATTTATTCTGATAACCATTAATAGGCTTGAATGCATTCGAAGGAATTTCTGTTATATTGCACCCTGCAACACGAATATATTCAATATTCACAAATTTACTCAACGCTTCAAATAATGAATTATCTTCCGATTGACTCAATTTTCGATTATTATCAATGATTAGTTGACGTGTTCTTAAATTAGTTGCTGTGAAAGCATTTTTATGTATTTTTGTCAAATTATTACTGTTTTTTATTTCAATAGAATCAAAGGTTATATCTTTGAATGTGTTTTCTTTCAATTCAGTTATAGCCGTATTATTTAAGTTAAATGTTGCAAAATGCTTTTTATTTTGAGCCAAACTTCCTCTCAAATTCTGAAAGATATGGTCCAATTTAAGTGTTGTATTTCCCCCGCAATAAATAGTATCTTCCTTACAAGTACATGGTTTTAATAATTGACTGTTTGGACATTCAGTGAATATTTCATTAATAGCCAGAAAAATGATCAGAGAGAAATATACATCTGTTTAAATGAAAAGAATAATAGTGTTTGTAAATTTTATATAGTATATAATTTCTACCTTTAAACAATTAAAAATAAGTAATGATTTCGAGAATTAACCTATAAGCTTGCAAAATTGCAAAATATAATTTATAAAACAAATATATTTTATTTTTCAAAGTAACCTATAAATAAAGAATCGTAGGCGGTTACAATGAAGGTATTCTCAGCTTGGATAGATTTATCCATTATTTTTACGCATTTGCTTTGTGTCAACTGTATGTTAAGCTCTATACTTCCTAACTTTAACATATTTGGTCATCCCTTTTTAATATTATCAATATTATATCTTAATTTGATGAAAATTCTTGACTCATTAGAAAAACTTCGTTCATATCTATAGTTTGCAAAACTATCCCCCAGATGGCGTTAGAAAAATACAATGTATGGCAAATATTTATTTAAATTTAAATAAATATGGTAAAGTGATCTCGATGGACTATGTTTAGTGTTATAGCTAGGAACGAAGGAAAAGGTTCATAACCATAAAAACTAGACAGTTATAGGCGTACAGGTAGGGTTGGCAGCGATACAAAAATTGTATAATAGTTTTCATTTGCTATTTTTTTTAAATGGTAAATTTTTGGAAAAGTAAAAGATCTGAAACTATGATGTTTTTTAATAAGTAAATAAAATCAACCAGATCTCTATTAATGATCAAATTGATACTTGTTTATTTTTTCTAGTATAGATATTATTGATAAATTCTATAAAAACCTTAAACTTTTAAAAGAGAATTTAACGGATTTGGTATCTCTTAATTTTGATATTAATCAGGGGCAACCAAGAGGGGGTATAGTCTAAATACTCACTGACATTGAGATTTTGCAAAATACCCAATGACCTTCGGAACAGAAGGTAATTTTAAACCTTCCTTTTTACATTTTCCATTTTTTGTGCTAATTTTTGACACTTTAACAAATTTTCATCAAAATATCTCCCAACTCTGACTCGGCTGACCTTGGCCACCCGTGATTGATATACCGTGATAATTTGCGTTTTGATAAAAAAAAGTTATTTAAGACAAAAGGTTGTAAAATGAATTAACGAAATGCCGGAATAATTAGAAATTGAAGATATTTAATGTTTACATCAATTAACGGATTTGAATGCCGGAAATCCGTGGAGAAATGGTTTTATTTGCACAAAAAAAGCAAATATAAATTTCTATATTTATAGTTTGGCTTATTTTTTATTCTCACAAACTTTTCCTGGATTTTCATCAAATATCATCCAAATGTCTAGACTTGACTTTTCTAATTAATCTGTATATCTCTCTCTCAGTTGATCTGATAATTCAATTTTAAAGCACAATTCTATTAAAAGACATAAATATGAAAGTTTTTATAATACAATAAGCTTTAAAATTTGATTTCAGTTATGATAATATTATTATTCAATGACTTCCTTTCATTGGAAGCCAATTCATCAATAGTTAGGAGAATTTAATTTTACTATTGAATGAAATCAATACATAATTTGTAAACAAATTTTTCAATAAAAAGAAATATTTAACGGATATTTTTCTTTTAACCATTTATGTCATTAATTCTTTAAATTAAAATTTTTAATTGACGCTAATCTTTGATATCTTATCTAAATTAGAAATATTTAAAACTAATATTTTCAATAAATCTTATTTATATTCCCAAATCTATCATATCATCACATTTTTGTCGACTGTCGAAATATTTACGGAATAACTGTTTGCTTAAAAATGATCATTTGGGTAATTAATTAATAAGTTGTTTGGGAAAAAAGAACAGTTTCTTAAAAAAAGAGATTATCATTAATAGCATTAGCAGTTTCTTAGCAAACGAATAGAATTCCTAAAGAAAAATGAAGAAAAGTTTACAAAACAAAAACAAAACAAAAACTACAGAAAACAAAAACATAAGAAAATAAGAAAAACACAATTTTTATAAAGCCATCGAACAAAAGAAGTCTCAATCAATTTAAATGCAAATAATTGCTTACAATTGCTAACATAGAGGAAGGGCCAGGAGTTTTGGGTAAATTAACTAAAATTTATTATGTGTTCTGTTTTTTGTTAGTTATGTTAGTTTTTTCCATTGAATTGCAAATTAGCGAAACTATTAATGTTTTAAACTATTTAAATATGATTTTATCATTTAAACGGATCGACTGTGAAAACAATTATAATTATTTAATCCTTTAGTTTTAAGAACACTTGTATTGTATAATCGATTTCTGTCAACATATTATGCGCTGAATTATAATTATTTAATTAATTATTAAATTATTTATTACTTATAATTATAGCATTTATATTATGTCAGACTATAAAAACAGACTTTTTCATATCGTCTAAAATAAAGTTATGAACTTTAATGAAATATTTGTCTAATAAATCAAATTAAATGTTGTCTAACAGTTATTTTTCGAATCATTAGTTGTTTTCACAAACAATTGGAAAGTATTTAATGTTATTGTTTTGATTAAATTGAGCGGAACTATAAAGAGTAACTCAAACAGTCATAAAATACAGATTGTTGTGTTTTATAAGTAAATTGTTTTAAACATTCAGGAGATTATGAACATTATTGGCCATTTGGACATCAGTCAAATAGTTATCATATACAATAAATGATATATTTTTACCAAGACAACTTTATAGATTTATAGAGAGAATATTAAAATTTTTAAAACTAAAGTTCTTAGATATGACCAGAGATCAGGGTTAGGGAAAAGGAGTCCATCCCAGAATACCCCTCCTGTGATTTTGGCCGATGCTCCCCTCGGCCGCTCGCGAAATACCCTCTCCTCCATAACACTTTTAAGAAAAAGGTGCCGAAATGTAACTGCTACTAAGTTTTTCTTCTAATAGTGCCTGAATTAGCCACTGTTTGTTTACTTATTTTCAGTACCCCTCAGCAACTCTGGTTAAATGACTTAATCAATACAATTCAGACAAATTAACCTTATCTTCAAAAATGTAATTCAATTTAATGATAAATTCCTAAACTTTCTTAAATAATGTAATTTATATACAATAAAGTTAGTAATTATTTCAATATTCTTAAGTGTGTTTTCAAAAAAGTAATTTACAAAAAAAATGTTTTCATACCTTAGGTTCGAATAAAAAAAAAGATTTATATTTAAAAAACTCAATACCAATAGTTATAATTTCAAATTATTGATAGTTTTTATTACAAATATTAACAAAAATATAAATCAAATATAAAAACCAATAAATTATATACAAAGCAATTGATGGCTTAATTAAACTACAATTTGCGGTTCGATCTAAACTTCAATCGATTTCTGTCAATAAATTTTTTCTGGTATAAAATTTATTTCATTACATAACCTGTCGGAACTGGTGTTTTTGGCTGTGATTCTTGGCTCGAATTTGGAAAAAACATAGCATAAAAGTAAAAATATTTGCCGAAATAGTGTAAAAGAGACGATTAGCTCAAACCAAAAAATTAACCTCAAATACAGTTTAAAAGAGGCGAATAATTTGATTAATGTCTGGCAATTAATGTTTTTGATAGCAATTTATATTTTTTATATTCACGACTAGAAACCCCCGTCTAATAAAACATCTAACTATCAAATACTTGTGCTTTTAAGCAAAATATTTGGAAAATGTTTGACTCTTTATATATAATAAACTAAATTTTAAATTCATTTTAATTTAAAAATACGAAAATGAAAAAAATCAAATTAAGTTCTTTTCAATAAAAAATAAATAAATCAATATCTCGTATATCAATTAGTGTTCTGTGCATATAAAAGCATCTGGGAAGTTTGGAAAATGCTTCGCTTAAAAAATTGCCACTCGTTTTAATAGACATTAAACGTTAAAACAACTATACTATTAATAAAATTATCATTTTTTATATGAAATTCGAGACTAATTTCTATGAATTGGAAATAGTTTTCTTGTTTTTTCCTCTCAAAAGAAGAAGAGTAAAGAAAAACTCTAATTATTTGCACTCAAGTTATTAGTGAACAAAACACATAAATTGATTTTTAAATATTCTTCAAAAAAAATAAAATAGAAGTTAGATTTTTATAATATTATTATTTTTGTTTTATTTTCTGTTATGCATTCTCTCCGATATATAACTTATATATTTATTTAAGTGTTGCATAAGAAAAGTTCATTTCCTGAAATTACAGAACTTTATTAACATAGAATTGATTTGTGTGACGCCCTATAGCTTACACATCTTAGAAGTGCAGTCGGTTTGTGCACAGCATATATATATAAAAAAATGTTAATTAATCAAACCCTAATTTTTGTTTTTCTTATTGTTATTTCATTAATTTCAGGTAAAGGGGAAAGAATTATCGCTTTTATCACAATATCATACTTTGATTTCTGTTTAAAATTAATGTTAAGAATGTATTTATTTATTTATTAAATAAGATTAAATAAATACTACATTTTAGTCAATAAATCTTTATTAATAATAATTAATTTAAAGTAATTTTTTTTAATGATTCAATGGATTATAAGTTGTATAAGGATTTTGAGTTTTATTTTTTAATTTTTTTATATTATTTTTTTGAATTTATGGAAATAAATAGAATTTCCGACACAAACTCATGCCTACAAGTGTTGGAACGGATTGGGCAAATGTGGTGAGAGTTGTGGTGCAGACGCCAAGAAAGTCGATTATCACTGCGAAGAATCGAAGACCTGTTGTGTTCCCAACAAAATAGTCATTCCCGTCAAGTCTATAGACAATGCAACAGACAATACGCCCGGAGATATCAAATGTGGTCTGAGTCACGGCACCTGTGAAATCAAATGTATGCCACCGACCACTGTATACCGCGGCTCATATAACGAATGCCCTCAAAGACACTTCTGTTGTATTAAAAACTCGAAGACTAAGAATTCGAAGACTGATTCATGAATACAACCAAATGATTGATGACATTAAACCACAACTACTTCAGAGACGAAATATATATAAACTTTAAAGTTCTTTAAAGTAAAAAGTTTTTAATAATTTATTTTTGTTTTTCTTAATAATGAATTTCAATTAAATTTAGTTATTTTACAAATTAAAACAATAAAAGAAAAGAATAAGAGATAGTATTTTATTTATTTATATAAAAGCGATTAAAAAAAAGTTTTGTTTTGTGAATATTGTGTAATGAAATGCATTTGTTTGAAATGTTTTATTGTATCGAATCATTGATTTCCCGAATTGTCTTTCTTTTTGAGATTTATTGTATTTTTTTCCTCGATTTTACCAATAATTACAATAATTTTATTGTTTTTTTTTATTTTTATTTTTTTTTTTTTTTTGATTTAGTAATAATTTTGATGACCAAACTGTTCAGTGAAAAAAACATGGGTTTCTTATTTTCAATGACGGTTTGGGCAAAAATTATCTAATTTTAATTTTTATATTAGTTAATAATTTAAGATTTTTAGCATTAATTAGTCCTTTTCTCGTTCCAAAAATTTAAATCTCTTGAAATTTCTTCGCTTAGGTTTCTCACAGTCTATTCAAATGGAAATGTGAAGAATTATGAGATAATATGATAAATCAGTTTTAGCATTATTTTATACGACTCACAGCAAACTTCGCACTTATTCTCGTCGCTATCATCGCCACAACCGTCAACACCACTGCACAGAACTACTGTAGACCGACAGCGCTTATTCTCGCACTGGAACATCCCTTTCGGACAAATTTCAGCTGAAATATCGATTTGAATATAAATATTGAATTAAGGAATGAATTGATTTTTTAGTGATTTTTTCGTACATTTTTCACAAATGGTTTCATTTTCATCGCTACCATCGATACAATCGGAAACAGCGTTACAAAAGGCATACTGTGGTAAACACTGGCCATTCTTACACCGAAAAGCTTTGTCGTCGCAGGGAATGCCTAAGAATTAAATATAAAAATAATTGATTAGAAGAAATTATTAATATTGATATTTTAAGCAATGCCTTACCCTTATAACAACGGGCCTCATCTGATCCGTCAGGACATTCCCATTTGCCATTACATACGGAACCTCTG
>JAQFXN010003760.1:0-10536 GCA_034693365.1 Liacarus xylariae | reverse complement strand
TAAATTTTAGACTTATAATAGGAATTTAGAGTATGAGTGAAGAGTCAGAACATTACTACAGAATATGCTTACAATATATAAATCTTATGATAGAGATTATCAAATATAAGTTATACAGTGTTTCAAAAAGTAGTTTTGAATGACTAAAATTGAATTTAAGTTTAATAGAAAAATAAGTCATTTACTGATTCAATAATAGATTATAAAAATAATTTAATTTTGATTACAATTAAAACAATAGACTTCTTTACGAAATTAGTTGAAGAAATGGCACTTTTGTTTTGGTTTTAATCAATTATATTTTCATCTAATGATATGTAAAATTCAATTTTACAATCCGTTCAAAAGATTGTGTTCAGACAATACAACAAAATTGTATGAAATTTTATGATATAATTAAAATATATTGAAAATTATTGGATTATAGCGTCAATAAACTTGAATTTTCAATATTTTTATCGCTTAATATACAGGTGTTTCTCATTAATTGGAAAACCAATTCAGTCCCAAGCGATCCAATAGTTTTTCTGAACAAATATTTTCAATTAGTTTCACAATACAAATGAAATACATTTACTGAACACAAGTCAAAGAACGTATTGTTTACTAATTTTAAATGAAAAAATTTAGAAAACGATATAAACTTTGAGAAGTGATCACAAATTATATTTTTCAATCAATTTTGTGCTTAATTTATATATCAATTGAAGATATGTTTAGCGATTAATAGCTGCTTAAGACTTATTTTAGATAAATTGTCACACATTTAATGATTCCGTGCGATGTCTTCGATGTGATTGATATAAATTAAAAAGAACTCAATGAATGAGTTGTTTTGTGCATAAGTTGTGTTGGTTTGGGTGCGAAAACATGTCATTATCTCGATATATGTGAAGAATTGTCATCATTTTTACCGGAATTGAATTTCTTGTTTATTCTATTGTTGTTTAGGTTGTTATCATATTTTGGAGGATAGAGTTCATACTCTTTGAAGTATTGATGACTCAATGCATTTCTCGCTCCTATTCTTTTGTTTGCCTCAAATTTTAACATTTTCTGAAATAAATAAATCAATTCTATAGTGAATCTTAACATTACATTCGTTGAGATTTCAGGTTAGGTTAGGTTAGGTTAGGTTAGGGCAGTCTATCAATGATAATAGAAAGTTGGTTGAGTCAAACCTCTAATAAGTCCTTTCCTTCGGCACAGATATCTTTGATGAGGTGTTCGAAATCGACTTTTTTAAAGTTAGAAAATGTACTCCAGGGTAATGATAACTCTTTGGGCCATTCACTTTGAAGGGGAGCTCCTATTATATCAAATATTTTGCACAACTGATCGTTTTCTGATTGGCCACAAAATAATGGCCGACGAGTGTAGAGTTCGGCGAAAATACATCCGACACTCCATATGTCGACAGAACTGGCATAACTCGATTGGAGTAAGACTTCAGGCGCTCTATACCACAGGGTAACGACTACTGCAGTCAGGGGTTGGGTTTGTTGATAGATTCGGGCTAAGCCGAAGTCGGCCAGTTTGACCTGTCCTTCATTTGTCACTAAAATATTAGCCGGTTTTAGGTCTCTGTGAACAATGCAATTGGAGTGAAGGAAATCGACTCCAGTCAGCAGTTGGTATATCAGCTCCTAATCAAACATTAGTTAATCTTTTGTTTGTTATACTTAAGCAATATTTAATCAATACTTTGATCCTATCGGGGCCTATGCCTGGCGCCGGACAGTTCTGCAGATAAGTGGCTAAGTCTTGTTCCACGTGTTCGAAAACCAGAAATAAAATGAGTTGTCTCTCCCTCTCCAGTCGTTTCCCGTGACATATGTCTAATAATCTGGAATTTAATTAATGAAAACATTAAACCCATTAATGAAATGAAAGAGACATTAAACCCATAGATGACTAGCGATCATATGAGTACTGGTGCTCTTCTAATAGAGTGTGGTGTAGTGGTGCTCACCTGACAATGTTCGGGTGCTCAAAGCTCTGCAGCTGCTTTAAAACAGATATTTCTCTCAGGAGACTAATGGGTACGCCGTCCTCACTCAGGGGTACGCGAACTTTCTTTAGTGCAACCAATTGGCCCTCGTTGTTCAGGTCTCGTGCCTTATAGACAGTGCCATAAGCACCGGAGCCTATGAGAGCCACTTCTTCGTAATTTTTATGAGAACTCTAAACAAAAGTGAAAACTCTTTAAACAATAGAACAAAGAAGAGTACAGTTATGACTGAATACTGGAAACATATATTTAATGGGAAAAGTGATGTCTTTGGATGAATTGGATGACTGACTCACTTGAATAAGGTTTGTCGCCCTATCGGTGAATGTGTCTGAGTTGGTCTCATAAATGGGTGACATTTCCTGATTGTTTCGATGGTTAACATTCACTGACAGACCATCTCTTCGTGTGTTTTGTTGGTTACAGTTGTTAGCGCTGTTGAGGGCATTAGTGTTGGCAGTGTTGAGGGCAGTGGTGGTCAAATGGTTAGGTCCCGGCATATTCCAAGAGGGCATTTAACGAGAAATTGTTTTACACTTGCATTCAAAACATTGCAAAACACAAAGAAAAACAATTTTTTCGTTTTCCGCTCAACATATCTGCGTTCAGTTGTTTCAATGCCAGGAATGTTGTCCTCTCTCTAGACAGCAGTCACGCAAAGGAAAGTAGTGTTAATATAGGAGCAGTACAACCAATGCAACCAATGCAACCAGTCTACTATTCCACTACTGAAGGTGGGTTAGAAGAGCCCCTGATTGGGGTGCAAACCAACAATTTGCATGTGTGTGTGTGTGTGCTCTCTATTACTCTCAATACTCTCTGCCAATTGACTCGACTTAGCGCACTGTACTCTACACTAACTTATATTATATAACTTACTATTATATTAAACATTTGATATCGACATAACTTATATATTGTAGTGAAAGCCTGTTTCGAAGGCATAAAAAACTTTCTTAAGCTTTAACTTAGGAAACAGTGAGAGAGAGGCGGCATTCAGTCCGCGATAAAACATTAATATCACTTTGGAATTGCATTACAACTGACTCTAACTTTATTTCTTTGATCACAAAAGTGATCCAAACTTCATATCATATCTCTGTCTCTTTCTTTCACTAATTTATTCCAAAAGAATTCGATAAAAACTTTACGACTTATGGCAACATTCAGTCTACGTCTGCAACTTTACACATGTCGATGGGATTGGCTTTGGGCTCATTTCGATGTTTTAATGACAGCTTTCATTCAACTTATGGTTCACAACAATTCAGTTTTAATTCAATTTTAACTCAATTTCAGTTTTACTTTCAATAAAGGCTTAAATTATTGCAAATAATATTAAATAATATATTAAACATCTGATCAATGCTTACACTTTTGGGTCAATACTTTACGGCAACAAAGCTCTAAAATGCTTTAAATTTAGGAATAAAATGAAAAATAAATTCATTGGTTTTCGCTATCGTTTCGATTGATTTGTTTTTAGAATAAAATCCGATTTTAATTACTTTCAATTAAATGATATTTTATAGAAATCTTATACACAAACCTATTCAATACGTTAATATTCAAAGCGGAAACGGAAGTACAAGATTTGAAACTTTTGATTAAAAAATCTTGAACATATTGATAAATAACACATTCTCGAACAAAATACTTAATAAGACAGATGTAAAATGTTTTTAACAATAAAATTATTAGTAATAGAATACTTATTTTCTTTTTTACCAATCGTTTGCAAATAAGTGACATAACCAGAGACGAGACAATTTCCTAAATACGACTTGTAGATCAGACCTGCCTTAATCACGGAAATCTGCCATGTCGATCAGAAGATGACGAATAAAAAACGTCGTTTATATTCTGAAATTTCCTATAAATTAATTACGAAATAATTGCAAATAAATACTTTAGGAAATTCTTGATTTTGTTAGTAAATATTCAATAAAATCAGCTTTTTATTCCTATTCCTAAGTATTTCGGCAATTCAGTGAAAGCAAGAGGACATTAATTTATTGTTTTAATAGTTGTTCGAAAAGTTCATCCATCAGAACGAATGGGACCCGATATTAAAAATTCTGCTTGAATAGGTTGTATTATATTCCTGTCTCACTTAAAATATTTTAAAATTTTCTTTTTAATTCTGAAATATAATTCCTAATTTCAAATTAGTAATTGCATTGTTTTTCTTCATATTTTACGAATGAAAATAAATATTTTTTATTCCGAAATTGTCCCAACTCTGGACATAACTATCAAAAGCAGTTTTATATTTAACCGACAAAACTAATATGTTTTTGACGCTAAAATTCCAATATATAATGAAAATATTTGATCGCTTCTCAAAAGATTATAGTGTACTTTGGCTTTTAGTTCTGATCCAAATAATGGCAACCAATTGAAACTCATGATAGTTACAGGTCTAATATCTGTTCACGCATTCCATTCTCAAATTCCTGACTTTGATTCATAACTATCTTAACTAATTGTGAGCACAAATGTTTGGACACAGAACTGACAGTGTTTTGAATTATTGATAAATTTATATTCAACTCTTGTATTCAATGCTTAAGTATAGATAAGACACTTATTTGTGGCTCCGATTCTATATTATTTCATTAAAAAGCGTCTTATAATATGTAATCTTTCGCTGAAACACTTGAATAAAACATAAGTTATGCTAAGATTTAAACAATAGCAACGGATAAGCCTTAATATTCCTTCATTTCGATAATTTTATTCTATAACTTATTTTAATTGTTGTTCAAATACAATTTGCAACATTGGTTATGGCCAACACCTGCCAATATATGATATTCTTATTTCGGATCAATTTATCCTGTAATAATTCTATTTTTAAATACAATATGATTTTTTATGTCTATACGGTGTAAGAGTGAATATTAAAAGTATGCTATGCTAACTTATTGTAAATTATTCCGTGTCAATTTGTAAACAAAAAGCGTGTCTAAAATTCTGTGCTTTAATACTAAATCACTTATACATTAGAACTGAAATCACAAGTTTTGAGATAAAATTAAACTCATTTACAATGGATTGAGTAAATGTAATCAGAGGTTACCATCTGTTCAACGAAAATGATTTCAACGAAACTTATTGTAACGAAAATCACTTCAACGAAAATATTTTAATAAAGAAATAGTCCCTGAAAAGTTTCATAGACCAAAAAGGCATACAAGGCCTTTATTGATAGGGATGGGTAATGGAAAGTATAGCCAAAATACCCCCTTTCTATGAAAAATGACCAAAATACTCTCCCCTGTGATGAAAAAAAGAGGACCCCCACGATGTTGTCAAAATACTTAATCATAATGGGCACAGTTTTTGGATTATCACACCCTATACCACCCTGTGATTTTGATGTTCTTATCAGTATCCTATACCTCCTAACTTTGAAGCGTTGCCCACCCTTAATTGGTGCTCTAAAAGGGTTTTTTGATCACGCAAACAATTTAGGGACTATCATTCGTTAAAATCATTTCCGTTGAAGTAATTTTTGTTGAACAGAGAACCTTCGGTAATCACATTCTAGTTTTAATATTTTATATTTAATGACTATTTTCTATTCAATGGCCTATTTTACAAAAGTCTAATTCTTTTGATGCTCGATTTATAATGATTTGAATTGATGCAGAATACAGCCTAGATTTGAAAAGAGTTAGTTAAGTTGGTCAAAATTTGTCCTAAATGTTACATTTTTGCAATATATATAGACAAGGTATTCTCAATTTAGACATCTCTGAAAGCCTGATTGACTTTATCCATATATCGCTTTCCGTACCAAAGCGTACAGATCGTTTTCTGTGATGCAATTTTCTTTATACTAGTAATTTAAATCTTTTAAAATTAGGGAGCATTTCATTAAAACAAATACAAATTCAAAATTGTTGTTTTTATATTTTTGTTTACTTTTAAACTAAATTTTTTAGTTTATTTGACAACTTGTCACGGATTAAAATCTAATAAAAAGCTAAGAATTCAACTTATTGCTTACACTAGTGCAATCAAGAAACTCAGAAAATTATGGGTGTTGACAATTTGATTAACAGATTGACTATTTTAAAGTAGAAAAATGGATTTGACTCAATATATTATTATTTGATTTATGTATTTCAATACAATTTGTAAAATATTTTAAGTGAATTTTAATATTCGATACTTATTTCAAATCTATAGAAATACAGTATAATTTCAATTATAGCAACTCATCGGTGAATCAGGAATTTGCTATAACTGAATTCTGCTATATATGAATTAATAGAATACTAAGTGTTCTGGTCTAGTAGTGATTTTTAATTAGAGATAATTCAACAATTTGAACTTAAATCAACCCTTTTTTAAATAAATATGAAAAGTTTTATTAATTAAAATGCAATTAAATTTTAATCATTATGAGATATCAGAATATTTTTAAAAAAATACAACTTATAGACTGATAGTTTTTTAACACATTTCCTTCTGATAATTTTGAAAATAATCTAAATGCATTTGTTATTATACTTTCGCTAAATAATACACACTTTCCCATTCAATTCAACCCCATAAATATTCTTTCTATGCTGCTTTATAAATATTTTTCTTACAGTTTTATTTTTTAATAATTTGCTTAGTATATTTACATAAAGAAGTTGATAATGTTGCAACGGAATATCTAAATTTTGCAAATGTAAAATAATAAGCACTGTGTATTGATTGGTAAAATAATAGCTTCTAGTGTTATGTTGTCAGGGTTTGAGCATGAGTTAAAGGAGTTATCTATACTTTTATTTAATTGAATTACTCAAGAAATACGAATTTGATAATAGAAATTTATATATATTTGAAAAATACTTATTAAGATGGCCAATTTGATACCATTCTTGATAAGCTATGGCAAACTTTAATGATAGGAGAAAATTCAGGGGAAATTTTGAGAATTCTAATTAATGTAAAATTATTTATCTTATTGAACTAAATCAAACAATAAACTCAAATACTGTAATACCTAAACAATTATGATTAGAGTCTAATACAAATAAAACTTATTTTGCTTAAACCTCTACATACCCTGAAAATAGTCATTTGCGCATTATGCATTAAATGTTCCCAATGTTCTGTAACAGGGTGGATAGAAGGCTAAATACAACTTAAGTTTAAGATTTTGCAAAATTCACCCTTTTGACTTTTGTGCCGCAAAAAAGATTTATATCTTTCTAATTTAATTTAATTTTGTATACTCTACCCTAACATTTTGAGAAAATATTCTTAAAATATCCACATTTATACATCCTGATTCACCCCACTTTGGATATTCTTGTCTATTAACGGTGTTGATTCAATTAAAGAATAAGAATAAAATTCAAATAGTTAATAATTTTCAATAATTTACTGACATTTTATATAAAAATGTACATTTTGGAGAGTTTATGCTTTAATTGAATGCTTATTTACCTTAACTGTGCATTGAAAACCTATTGCAATAACTGAATTTCTGCTATAAGTGAATTGCTATGACTGAATGTATTTAACATTAAAGCGTCATAGACTCAGCCGGTGCTTTAGAAATATCCTGCTATAAATGAATTCTGCTATGAGTGCGACTGCTATAAGTGAAATTATACTGTATTAAGAGTTGAGTGATACTATAGAGTTATCCTTATAATAATACTAAAAGTAATATTTATCCTTATAGTAATACTTATAGTTATCCTCAGAGCTGGTAAAGTATTTTGTGTTATTAGGCTTTCTTCCCGACTGTCCTTCCTTTATGAAAAGGAGTCGTAAAGGAGAGTTGTGAACGGCCAAGGAGTCCTTCTGCACTCCTACATAAGAAGGACTACAGAAGTCCTCCTTCTAGTGAGTGAGTCGCTAGTGCGCATGCGAAACATGTGCTTCATATCATGTGTAGCCTCATATGATTGAAACACAATTTAAAGTTTATTTTATGTGTCAAATGAAATGGAAGTAACCAAAGGTATGTTTTATTTTATTATTATTTATGAAAAAGTATTTTATTTTTAATTTATTTTTAATTTTACAGGCAAAAGGATTTTAGACATTTGGTCACATGAAGAAAATCTAAAGTTTCTTGAAGTTTGGCGTGAAATGGACAACGAGTTGAAGACATGTGCCAATAAAACAGAAGTTTATTTGCACTTCAAGCAAAAATTAGAAGAGATGGGAGTCGAGAAGACAATAAAACAAATTAAAAAGAAAAAGAGTAATATTAGTGAAAGTAAGTATTTATATATTTTTCATTATAATTTTAATTAAAATTTTATTTATTTAGAATACAGGACTTCAAAACCAGGTATCACAGGATCATCGCCATCGTCTTGGGTCTATTACGAAAAAGTCCACGAGATTCTCGCAACGAATCCCTTCTATAATCCAGAAGTGGCGAATACTGTGGAAACAAAGGTATGTAAACAAACGTAAAATTTTAATTTTGATATATGTTTTTTTATATTTACAGATAACATGTGATGAAAATGAAGACGAAATAGAAGACACATCCCTGACATCAAGACTAAGAAGAGGAGGAAAAAAACGAAAGGCTGATGAAGTGGCGAAAGAGAAAGAAGACAACATCAAGAAAATCGTTGAAGACTTTAGCCATCAAGGCCAAGAAATGATGAAAGGCTTCAACGAAAGCACAGAGAGATTGGAAAAGTCTGTCGAAGCGATTGGCCAAAGTATTGCAACTTTAGTGCAATTATTTATACAAAATAAATAAATATACTTATAATTATATTTTAATTAATAAAATAATTTTATTTATATGTTTGAAGAATTATAATAATAAAAAAATTAGTTATTTAAAGTGTATTTTAAAAATAATTATTGAGACCATGGTTGAAATGTTTGGGACGAGAAAAATGTTTTTAGTGCTTCGCGAATATCCTTTCCTTCTGCTGTGTCTGGCCTCGGGTCGTCATCTAATGTAAGGTGTGGCTGTCTTTCAGTTGTGAGCCAATCGCTTCGCACAATATCTCTACGCTCTTCACAGATGTTGTGCAGAGCAAAGCACACTTGAATAGCAATGGGCGCGTCCTCTATGAGGATCTCAAATCTCTTGGCCAATCGCCGCCAGCGTCCTTTGACCCGCCCAAACACGTGTTCGATTACACGTCGAGCTCTACTATGGCGTCGATTAAAAAGCCGTTCATCTTCTGGCATCGTCTCTCTGAAGATGAACGGCTTTATCATATATGGCTTGAGTGCGAAAGCACTGTCAGCCAATATATGATAGGGTACGGGGACGCCTTCGATAGTCTTGCTGTTTGGCGGCCAAACTATTCCACTTTTATGGCATTTAAAACACCACTTCTAACTAAAGCGCCAGCGTCATTGTTGCGGCCAGGGATGCCAGACTTCACATAATAGACCTAATTAAAAAATTAATGATTAATAAATTATTTAAGAATAAATAAATAAATAAAAATACTTACTCTATAGTTCGCATCACATATTGCGAGTGATAGACACGAGCGAAATGACTTATAATTGTAATATGCAGTCGCTTGTGTCTGTGGCACTGTTACATTGAAATGACAGCCATCAATGGCGCCAACGCTCATCGGAAACTGCCATCTCTGCTCGAAATCAATAGCCATCTTTTCAAAATCGTCCATTGATGGCCATTTGATATGCAGGGGAACCAGTTCTTCAAAGGCGGCGTGTATAAAGCCTTTAAAAGCGTTATGGACTGTCGTCTTTCCAACACCGAATATAATCCCTATTTGTTTATATTCTGTGTTAGTCCCTAAAACCTATAAAATTAAAAATTAAAAATTAATTATATTTTTGTTTAGAATTATACTTACCATTAGCGAAATCGCCACTTTTTTATCCACAGGAACAAATGAGCGCCGATTTTGCGTCTTTGGCCTCAAATGTTTGTCAAGAGTAGCCACAATATACCCGAAGGTTTGTCGGTCTACTCGAAAGTTTTCTTTGAACTCCTCTTCTGGCATCTTTGGGACCATTTTTTCCCACCAGCCAGTGTTTTGATAGGTTGGCTTAAGAATGCATCTTCTTTTTCGTGGTCTAAAGGAAGATAAAGAGCGGTATTTTTAGAAATTTTTCTCAAAAAAAAGAATATACATAAATACTTACATTACCAGATTAGTTGTGGTATTTTGCAGCTCAACAATCAACTTCATGGAAGTTTCAATAAATTTTAATTGAAAATTTAATTTTAATAATTTCAATTTTTGAATTTCAATTAAAATATTTAAATAATTATAAATTAATTCAATTAATTGTAAACAAATTAACTGTTTGTTTACATTCATTTTGATAACAAATGATTTATGCCATCTTTTGGAAATTTAATTAAACTTTACTAAAGTGACTTCAAGGAGTCTGAAGTGAACTATCTTTTGGCTCTATTTTAAGGATTCTCCTTAACCTAAAGGAAGGTCGAGGACAGTCGGGAACAAAGCCTTAGATTTCTAAGCTAAGAATCTTCACTCGAACTAGTCTTACTTAGAATTGTTTGATTGAGCATGCGCTCAAGATTG
>JAQFXN010003759.1:0-10536 GCA_034693365.1 Liacarus xylariae | reverse complement strand
AGAAAGTATCCGATGTTAAGTCATTGGTTGAAAAATATTGTACAAATGATTCTAAAGAATATTATAAAACTTTTTTTTATTTTACAAATTATAAAATAATTTATAAATATCTCATTTGTTTTCATTAATTTCAAATATAAAACCTATTAACTTCATAAAGCCTAAATTGCAACTTAACTTGTTTTTATTATACATTATATTAATGCAATAGAAGATTTAGTACTTTTTGTTAACAGTAAAGCACCGCCTCAAAACTCATTCTAGACTTTCGCCCTTCAATTGTTGTTTTCCAAAACAGTTGATATTTTCAATACTAAAATCCGTCACTAAAATAAGCTACATTGTAAGCTACAAAATAAGCTACAATTACAAAAAACAATCGTACGATTAAAATACAAAATATTGTACCCTGTGCATAAAAATCTTGCGTCACTTGTTAAAGAGAAGTGAAAAAGACAACAGTGCTAATATCCCTTAACTTTTAAACCCCTAATTGAAACCAATAAAAAAATTTTACCTTACTCTCTTTTTATTTTTTCCATATTTTCTTCATTTTTGACAAAAACTTACCAAAATACCCTCGTAAGCCCATGTCTGCCGATCTTAGCTACTCCTCATATTCTTCAAGTTAATTTTAAGAATTAATTCCAGGTTTAATTGAAGTCTAACTCTATTCAAATAATTAATCTCAATTAAACTCAATCACTAATAATTTACTAGTGATTCATTAAAACATAATTTATTTGATTAAAGCTCAAGTGCTTTCGGTCTCAATCGGAGCGGTTGTTAAGAGTTGTAAAAATAAAATTCAACTGATTTAAAAACCAATGAATTTATTAATAACAATCACTTTGATCTCAGATTAAATATTTTTGTGCACTTATGACTCCAAAACAAAAGAAAGGGTATTTACATATGATTTATTGATAATAATTGATTATTAATAATAAATATTTAAAAATGTATTTAAGATAACAAAACATATTATGCTATCAATTAGTATTCAATTTGATATCAATTAAATTTCCAAATAAAGGAAAGTGAAAGTTATAACCAGAGCATAGAAATTCATCGTCAATATAGCATCTATTCTATGGAATAACCTCTAGGATTAGTAACTAACCTGGTCATTTATGTCCTAAGCAACACAGTCTTATTTTAACTGTAAATATCTATTTAATTGGTGGCCAACTATCCTATGGTTAAGTCTAATACAAAACTTTATAAACTTTTTATTTTTTAAGTTTATGTAGAGTTTTATAAAGTTCTAAATGTGTTCATCAGTTCAGAGCACAGATGTCAGCAATGAGTGCTTAAACGTCAGCCCAAGAGGTGTTTCGTCGATAACAATAGACAAACACTAAAACTATTGTTTATTTACACAACAGTTGACAGACATTTGATTCAATCATTTATTTAAATATTTGGTTATAATTGATATTTAATTATATTTTCAATTCATTTGCGAATCACATATAAATCCTTTTATTTTTCCCGAAAGTCTTCACAAATTCATTCATAAAATTGATTGAAATATTCATTAATTTAATTGATTTTAAAGTTAAGTTAATTTTTTGACCCATTTTTATGTCTAAATCGCCATTCAATGCATCGATTGTTTGGCGCAAACATTGAATAAAACACTTGTCTTTCATTCGACGCAATAACTAATGAAAGCCCAGAGCAATGGCCGACACATCACTACTGATAACAGAGACCAATACCTCCCGAATCCCGAAATACATAATAGCGGCCATCAGTTCGTGGTTCGGATCCGTTGCGTTGGGAACTGTGATCGGCTATACAGCCAATGCCATACCCAGTCTCGAGAGCACAGGCAGTCACGTGCGGCTGACCACGGATGAGGTCTCGTGGTTGGGAAGTCTTATGGCTTTGGGCGCTGTCTTCGGCAGTATTTGTGCCGGTATTGCATCCAAACATTGATTTGAATTTTATTTATAAAAATGTATTAATTGTTTGCAAACTCTAAACCAAAGGCTCAACCATTGAATATATGGGACGTAAAGGAACACTAATTTTCACTTCACTTCCATTTGTCTTCGGATGGCTTTTGATGGCATACGCCGGACGACTCGAATCACCCGCTGCTCTACTGTTGGGCCGATTCATAACTGGCTTTTGTTGTGGTTTAGTCTCTCTGTCGGCGCCGGTCTATATCGTAGAGACGGCTAATCCATCGAAACGAGGTTTTCTTGGCTCAGGGTTTCAACTGTCGGTTACAATCGGTGTTGTATTGACTTTCATCACAGGGAAGTACATCTCCTGGGCTTATCTGGCGGTCATTAACACTATATTTCCCATAATTTTGTTGATCGGAATGTGTTTAATGCCAGAGACGCCCTATTGGCTCATCAAAAGGGGCCGCATCTCAGAGGCGACTGAAGCCAATGTCTTCTTGCATGGGATGGAAGGCGCACAACAACTCAATGTCGATATATCTGTCGGTTCGGTCTCTTCTGATGGCCTGCAGTCAGAGGACAATACTGTAAAGGTGTCTGAATTCAGGAAATCGCATGTTTTCAAACCAATCCTCTTAACTCTGGGTCTAATGTTTTTCCAACAATTCTCTGGAGTCAATGCATTGATTTTCTACACGACTTCTATATTCCAATCGAGTGGTTCCCACTCTTTGGATCCAACGGACGCCACCATAATTGTGGGCACCGTTCAAGTTGTGGCCACTTTTGTCGCCTGTCTGTTGACCGATAGGGCCGGAAGACGACTGCTTCTGATAATATCGGCGATTGGCTGTGGTTTGTCTATACTCTTGCTATCGATATATCACTTCCTGTGCGACTCTAAAGGCCAGGAATTTCAGACGAGTTTTGGTTGGATTCCAATTGTGGCACTCATTTGCTTTATGATTGCGTTCTCACTTGGGTTGGGACCCATTCCCTGGCTATTAATGGGCGAACTATTGCCGGCACACGTCAAGAGCGTAGCCTCTGGCCTCTGCTCCTCCTTTAACTGGTTGTGCGCTTTCTTTGTAACAAAACTGTTCCACTCATTAATCGATTGTATGCACGAAAGCGGCTGTTATTTGCTTTTCAGTTCTGTTTGTTTTATTTGCTCTCTATTTGTGATATTTTTATTGCCGGAAACTAAAGGCAAATCATTGATAGAAATCGAGAGTATATTTAGACAACCCATCAATTGTTAAGAACGACAGCCCTATTGTTATATAAGACACAACTAAACCAAAGCCAATAATACAATAATTTAAATGTACTGTTAAACCTCGATAACTCGGAACCAATATTGAGACCCAAATCACTTCCATTGAATTCCAATTATTAGTTCCCTCTATATCTTAAAAACGTCCATAACTTCTAACTTAGAATCATATGATGAGGCCCGGGTAACATATTATATACAGAACCTCGTAATTTACAACTTTTATCAGTTTTGAATAATTTTAATTAAATTTTTAGTCATATTTTGTTAAATTTTTTCAGAGTTTATTATAATTCTGAGAACTTGCGTCCCCTTATCTAATTGTATTTTAAATTATTAATAAATTCATATTTTTAAAGGTTTTTTTTGACCTAGCACTAAAATTACTCTACCCCTGTTACTTAGAAACCTCTACATCTTCCAGCTCATACTCGAGTCCCAAGTCATTCTAAGTTATAGAGGTTTAACAGTAATTATATTTTTTTTTATTTATAAATAATTTTAATCAATTTATTTGCTGTCGATATCTATAAATTAGTTTTATTTCCAGTTTTTAATTATCGATTTATATATTAATATATAGTTTATTATAAATTATTTAATCAATTTGTTGAACAAATATTCTTTTGCTTGGATTCAAATTTATGTTAATTTTCTTTTTGTGAAAATTTTTGAATCAAAAGTTTGAATTATTTTTTTTCCTATAAAACACTCATTTGAATAAAGAGTACAATCTGTTCAGGAGTATGGGTTCGGGAATTATTACCCGAATCTTCAAATATAATGATTTATATATTTTTGTGACAAAATATCTTATGATCTGTCGATACAATAGTACAATAAAATGATTTGTTATATAAAATATGATTCGATTTTTAACTTTGTTTTTTGTATAAAATGAGTTACAAATATAAATATATATTTAATCTAAAACCAGATATTATTAAATACCAGATCTTTATATATAATATTCTAAAACAATACTCTAATAACAAGACTAGGGATGGCCAGACACTCGACAAAACGGGAGTTAAGTCTTCCAAAAGTAAGGACAGGGCTTAAAGTTGAACAAAACATCTAAAGAGCACCCTCTGGTTCCTTTTCAAAGACCAAAATTGGCCGATCCCTATGTATGATAAGCCTATGATTCGATGGGTTTTTGACTCCAAAAAAACTAAACAATAAAAACAATTGAATATTATCTCAAAAATCAAATAATTTGAGACAAAACTTAAAATTTGAATTTAAAAAACAGTTTTGTTTAAAGTAAAACATTAACGATATTTATAGAAAACATTACATAACATTATAAGTTATTTAAGGCCAAAATGTTTTTGTTGTAGAGGTAGGGAAAGCCTTGAACCTAAAGTGCCTGAAAAATACAGATCCAATTCGATTCAATTGAATGACTGATAAATTATGGGATTTTAATTTAATGGTGTTATGGATGAGATTTTAAGCTCATTTATTACGAAACGCTTAATAGTAAAGGTGTATATCAGGCGTTATCCTAACGAAAGCCCAATTCCAGTGCTAACAGAATGTTATCGATTTATCAGTAGAGAGGAGTCTATAGTTTGCCAATTAATTTCAATTTTTGCCACAAAAAAAGAGCAAAACTTAATATAAATTTATGATTAAAGCGATAGAAGAATTACTTAATTTTTTATAATATTTGTGTTGAAATGAAGAAATATTCGCCTCAAAAGAAAATGCATAAACAGTAGGACTGAATGAGCAATATATCCTTGAAAACCAAGGGCTGCACTAGAATTGAATGACTAAATTAAACTACTAATCAATTGCAATAACACACACACATAGCAAACACCTCTGTGTGTGGTGTAATAGACTTTTTTAGCACTAGTATTAAAACCAGAATTGGACAGACAGGCAGTCAGTCATATAGTTTGAATGAACGTAAATATTCATAAATGCATTCTAAAAACGAGATAACAGTGAAGAGAACTAAAATAAAAGGAAATCAAAAAAATTGTTTGAATTTCAACTAAAGTTTTAAATTACGACACATTTTCAGTGCAAATAAAAAATACTTTTAGAGAATAAAATGGAATAAAAATAAAACAACAAAAACAGTAATTTGATTCACATCTCCAATCAGTTTTGACTCAAATTTCAGACGGAATTGCTTTAAAACCAATTTTGTTTCACAAGCCATGAGAGCACAAACGAAAAGTTGACGCCACAGAAGATGCCGATCACCAGACAGGCGGCCGCCATCATCCCAGCCGTGCCCGCGTGCTCTTGGGATACACACCGGGGCGCATACATCATGCATAGGCTGCTGTAGTAACCAGAGGACAGACCCAATACAATACCGCCCAAAATGAATAAATAGTCGCTGTCTATATATACGTGCCATAAACGATGTGTCGGATGATAATTGCAGAACAGGAAGAATGGTATCAATAAGACACGCGACAGCACTGGTATCCATAAGTATTTAGGACCGGGTATTGTAAACCAATTCGGAAATATGTTTCCAATCATTGCCGACAAATTGAATACAAGGAAACAATTAACGGCTGAATAGTATTTATCAGTCGTTTCTTTATCACCAAAAAAGTTCTGATCGATTGGTTGTATACCCGCGTGAACGGCAGGGAATATGGATAGAGTGACGAAGAATACCATAAACACATTGAAACACTGGACCCAAATCTTCTTGAATACCGCCAAATAGGGCGGAAACTTTTTTGTATCGGTGGCTAAGGAGTCGTCTTCTCCTTTCAAACAGTGATATCTATAGAATTGCTGCACAAATACAACAAAACAAATAAAATTTATGAAACTAATTGAATTTGTGTTTTAAACTTTTGGACAAGACTTACATTAATGGGAAGCGCAAAGTAAGTATCAAAACAGGCCAACAATACTAAAAGAGCGGCTAAGAAGTAGTAAATGGCGGCCACTCTTAGATTAGGCGACAGAGCTATGGCTATAATGTTGATGACTGAGGTAAATGTGCCCGAAATGTTTGAGCCCAAAACCACGGCATTAGAGTATTTCATCGGCAGTTTAGCGGCCAATCCGTAGACAGAGTTCTGATACACACCGTTAGCGATGTTTAACACGACTACAGACAACATTGTTATGTAGAAGAACTGTGCCGTCCAGTCACTCGAGTCCACCATTGCTAATATGATTGTGAATATAAACAAAATCACTTCGACTACAATCGCAATCGTTATACTAAACGTCAAATTAGTTCCTCTAAAACAATATTATTTTCAAATAATTACAAACATTTTCCTCAATTTTTTTTATATCGAAAATTACCCGAATTGAAATATTATATTAAGGACATTGAAGAGCACATTTGGCACTTGAGCTGCCAGACCTATATATGATAAGAAGTCGTCTCTATATGATTGGGTCATTTCTAGCTCTGGTTCTGTAATGTTTGGCGCAGAAGAAGAATTGTCTACATTTATGGTAAGTTTGTATTCAAAATACTATTCAACAAATGAATAATAGAATAAATTATTAATCTTTCAGTTTTAGATTAATTTATTACATATTTTGATTTCATAATACCATACCTTTTGTGCATTAATAAACATATTCCAAGGCATGAGAATTCCGATTCCGTGGAGAACCAGAATAAAAATGACGACATTATATCTGAAAATAGAGTTTCGACGCTATTGTTTAGATCTTTTAGACTTAATTTTTCTTGTGATTTCATGTTATAAATCATTTTTCTCGTCAGTGTTTATTAATTTTAAAATAAATTATTGTATCCATAACTTTATGCTTTATAATCTAAAGTTTAGTTTATAGTTATTAACAATTCATTTGATCCGTAAAATAAAATAAGAGATTTTCATCGATTCAATGAAAAGCCAGTCTTTTGAATGCATGCCTAATGAGTCTAATTAGTAATGATTGAGGGCTAAGATTAAAGAATAAGATAACAGAAACGCATTTTTTTAATCAGATTTATGTAAAAGAAAAATATTCTGTTCTTATAGTTTGATTCAAAGTTGTGAACAAATATAATAAAATTCTTTGATTTGTATTATTAATATTCAATACTTGAGTTGAATTGCAGTTCAGCCAAAAATAGCTCGTATTTCATATCTAATTACATAAATATTAGTATTAGTTTTTAATGAGTTTATCTGTTTTGGAGAGAAAAGTTTTCTTTTTCATAAATATTTTAAATAAAAACCCAACATTTGTTTAACAAAATCATTATATTATCGCTAATCAATAAAAAAATTATTGGGAATTAATCGATAAGTTTTAAAGTTTTTTTTTATTCATTCAAATATTCTAATCATTTTTAAAAATTCAATCAATTCTATTGAAAGATTAAAATTTCTATATAACTAATCAAGAATTGAGTGATTTTCTCAATGAATATAACTGTTAAACACATGAATTAACATCTGATATATTAGTGACAAATTAGATGTGAAATTAGTTAATAAAATAAAAATATTTAAATTAGAAAGTAATTGACAATAGAATTCACGAATGAAATACTAACTTATCTTTCGGTTGATTTTGACTTAAGTAATGATTTGGTTGTGAATTATTAAAATCAAAATCATTGTTATCTTTGAGTTGAGAAGACTTAGAGTTTCGGTGATTATTAGCCAAAAATGATTCCTTTTCGTCGACTTCGCGGACGGAATCGTCTTCGGCTATGAGTATGGAATTAGAACTAGTGTTAGACATTTGAGGCACAGATCTGTAGGTTTTGGTGAATCAGAATCAGTTTGCAATCAGAATCACAAGTGAAGAGAAATTATTAGATTTTCAACACATCTGTAACTTATAGTCTCTGCGAGTCTTACGTAAGGCATACAAGCGATTGACTGACTTTGTATATTGAAGTTTATACTTAAGTATATTATATCAGTGTATATCTGGTTCTGTACTCACCATTGGATATGACTTGTAATTCCATATCAATTGACAAAAATCCAAACGTCAGTCAAAAACTCTTAAATGACTGATAATTTGGTGTGAATTCACTAAACAAATGGTTCAACAAATGTTTGACTACTCTATTGATAAGAATTCTTGAGATAATTCTTTAAAATTAATATAAAAATGAATCGAAAAAATGTGTTATAAATAGAAATTCAGTTAAAATAAACGTTTGAAGCAATTAATGTGAATGTAATTGTGTTAAGAATTGAATGACTGGTGTCTATAGAATGAGAGGAAAAACAGAAAGACATGCTCTCAATGTTATGCAACCAATCATAGAATCACATCCAAAGACCATTGACTCAGACATGCGTTTAGTTCCAAAAACCACTTCAATGAGAATAATGGGCGCAAATTCTTGAAACCAGAAAAACACTACTTTTCTCAATGCCATCGATCGAAGGGAGAGGAGTATAGCATATGCTCTGTATATACAGAAGCGCTTCCGAACACAACAACAAAATAAAAACATCAGAAGAGAATCCAATTTTCCATTCAATCAATTGAAACGAATGAATGGAAAATAATGTTTCGGAAACATTGAGTAATTGATTGATTGATTCATTCATTTATTCAAACAACTGTTAGTCAATAATCTGAAAATAAATATAAATAAAGTGAAAAAATTCTGCGATTAAAGCCCTGAACTAGACTTTTATCAAATTGATAGCCAACAGCAGACAGAGGGGACAGAGAGGTCACACCAAATATAAAATTGAATAATGTTCTGCAGCCGCTCTTCAAATATACCGGCGCTCATCACTCATCTAAACAACTGCTTAAGAGTAGCAGCGAATCAAAAAAATTAATTTTTGTGCAAATCTGTTATTGAGATTCAATTATAAAGAATTCTTCCTTTTTTAAAATACCAACTCCTGTAGGGATAGGAATTACAGAATTAATGAGACATGAAGGCAATGAATAGAAATGATTAATCACAGCCACTGGAGAACAAATTAACATTGGATTAAAAAAAACTAAGCCAGGATTATTTTTGAAAATCAATTTATAAAACAGAGCAAATTTATTTACATAACTAATTGAATATTTATTTTTCGTTTTTTTAATACTTTAAAAATATTATTCAATCATAAAATGATTTCCAAGATTTCAATTTGACATTTGAAGGCTAAATAAATTAATTACTTCATTGTATACACACTATAATCCGGTCCTCCAGTTCTCCTTACGCCTCATCAAAACCCCCCCTTAAGTTATTCACTTCTTTACTGTATTATTAAACAAATAGTTTATTGCTCTCACTTTCAATGTATAAATTGGTTCTATAGTTAGAATTGAGATAATAAACAATAGTTTAAGCCTATGTTAAACAATACAACGAATTCTAATTGTTATTCAAATGTTTGTTTCGCTCTTCTTCTTCTTCAGCATTCAGTTATTTATTTATTTCATTATTTTAGCAGTTATTTAAAGACTTATCACAAACAGAATATCTCTATTCCAATAATTCAATTACTTGTAGTTCGGAAGCAATAAAAAGTTTTCCCATTTGAGTATTTAAAACAGGGATGTCCAGGGATGACAAGGAGGTATAGACAACATATCCCACATCCGATAAATTTCATAAAATACAATATAGAATAAAATTCGGGATTGATTTCAACATAATTGTAACACTAGTGTAATAGTACTAAAACTGAAGATTTTACATAACATGCCAGTGCAATATAAGAGTACTGGGAGTTCAATGCATGTTTTGCACCACGTGGATTCTTTAATCTAACCTGAAAATCATATCAATTCTTAACCTGAAAACTCAAATTTTAGTAGAATCGATAATTTTATTTGATTAGTAGTTCAACACATTGTTTATTAATTTATTAAATACAAAATAAAACTCAACTAATATTAAAACATATGAAAAATAACACATTTTGCAGATTAAATGATCGATACATTGACAACATTGTTTTTGATAATAACAAGGAATATATAGAATGGGTAGAAAATAACAACTTAAACTAAAAAAAATCAATTGGTCTACAAATGAAGTATTAAAATTAGCACGGATGGGGAAAGGCGATGAATGCAGAAGGGTATTTGAAGTTCTCGCCAGTTTTGTGGCTATTCGCAAGTATCTGTCCATAAACGTTAGAAATGCTGTTAGAAATTTCTTCTCAGGGGGGGGGGGGGTATTCTGGGTTATATCCTCATTCACCATCCCTGACAATTAGCATTGTATAAAGCTCACATACTTTTTGAAATAAATTGTATATTTTTATATTGATATTATTAATACATTGCATTAAATTTCAACATTTACATAACGGTTAGGTCCTAATTAAGAACTCTAATATAGAGCTCATGTTGAATTTAGCGGGCATCAATCAGATAACTCTTAAATAGCTATTAATA
>JAQFXN010003758.1:0-10538 GCA_034693365.1 Liacarus xylariae | reverse complement strand
GACCCTTGGTTTGGGTCCGTGGTCATCTTGCCCCACCCCAGGCCCAACAACCTAAGCTCAGAGAGAAAGATTGCTCAGCCAGGGCAGGGGTTCGAACTCACTACTCTGTTGCCTATCAAGCAGAGACATGGCCGTTAGTCCACCCGACCATACTCCCAGAGTTGGATCCGATATGTTTTATTTAAAACTAACCTTGTCTCGTCAAAACTAAATTGCCACTGCTATTATTTACAAAATTTTAGATATTTAATTTGCAAATTAGTTAAAATTAATTATTATAAATATATATATAAAGTATATTCAATAAATAATAAATGTAAAGAACGAATATTGATATTTCTCAAGTATTTTCATGTTGATTCTAAAAATTCCAAGAAATTGTAGAAATTTATTTTTATAATAATTGTTTATATAATTTCAAAATAATTGTATAATTTTTGAACCATGTGTTTTATTTTTTAAGCAATAGATCTATCATTTTAAGCGATAAAATACTAGCATTAGAGATTTTAGTATTCTATTTTCAATTAGAAACATAAATTATCAGGAAAATCCAATTCTGGTCAAATTGATTTAATTAACGAATTATAAGGTTTTTATTTAATTCAAGAATAAGTTATAAAATTATTAGTTATTTATTTATTAAATCTTTTTTAGCTTAACTTACAGTAAAACAAAGTATAAATAATTGCAATGAATTACTGAAATAAGAATATCAGCAATGAATTAAATGACATACTAAATGTGACAATTTATCTTTCCATAGATTAGATTTTTAAATTAAAAATAATGTAAAAGTTCAAAATAGAATGCTGTAATTGGTTTTACATTAGGGTAACATTAAATACATTGAATTTAAAATTAAGATTTAAATAATTAATATTAGTTTTTTCAAAACTTTTTTAATGCTTTCATTAAATAAGAAGAAGAAAAAAATCCAAAAATGTTTATAAATATTATAAATTCATTGAATCAATGCATAAAAGGAAGACGAATGTCAAACACGATTATTAAATGTTCACAAGATATAAGTTATTCAATACAATTATGGAAATATAAAAAATTGTTTAATATTTTAATTTTATTATAACTTATTTAACTTAAATAACTTTAATTATTTCCAATTCATGACATTATTCTAAATATCAAAAAGTTTAACATTGACTCAATTGAAAAATTACTTTAACTGGTTTTCCTCTGAATTTTTCTGAATAAGTTCTTAAATCTCTTGTTTGTAATTCATGTCCAAATGTAATAAAAATCTTTTCAAAACTGTGTTATATAATAGTCATCATTATTATGACTAATAAGAGATGAATTGTGAAAATTATTAAATTATATGCCATATAATTGAATATAAGTAGGCATACAATGTATAACCATTTGATGCCATAATTTGTCTAAACTCCTACTCTTTCTCTGATTCACAGCTTTTTCTTATGAGAAAGGATTTCGAATCGATTGTAGAGAAAAGGAAATCGTTTTGAAGACCTATTTTCAATTGAGCACAATATGTAAAAATATTTTATTTCGAATTAAAAAGTTTAGAAAATACAATAAAAATTTATCATTAATTGAAAATAGGATTTTTGCATAGTTTACACAGTACTCTATGCTTATATGCATTAATGTATTCATTTATTCATTTAGTTTTGATAAGACTAAACGATATTCAATGCTTAAGTCAATTAAAATTTTTGAAAACCTTTTGAATAATAAATTTAGAACAAAACTGAAGGAAAGTGAACTTAAGTCGTCTTTTACTGAAATGTTTTATTCAATTCTGAAAAAGTTTATGCGAAACACTCGAGAGTTTTAATTAAATAGAAGTCATCGTTATATCTAACGCCTCCTTCAACTCATCTCTTCTCTATTCCTCAAACATATTTCTATCGACTTCCCGGTTCAGAACCTCGAGGGGATGAAGGGATGGGGGTTTGTCCAAAGCCAAGCATGTGATATAGGCTTATAGGTTTCGCAGTCAAACTCACATTTACATGAATCTGAATCTCAATGAAATTACACGAATGAATGGACAGAAATGCCTGCCATTCATGAAAGGCTTGATTGTAGAAAAGAGCCAAAACAGAGAAATAGCGAACAGTTTTGAATGAAGAAAAGTGGGGCAAACTTAAGGTCATTTACGTGCCTCAGCCTCTATTGATTCAATACGATATGTGTGTTATTTTGATTTTATGCGATATTACATTACAAACTATGAGACTATGAGATGAGTGAATACAATAACTAAGACTATAATCTTATTAACAAAAACAATTGCATAAAATTCTGTAATAAAATAAATGATAGAATGAATGAAACAATACGAAAACATTTAGAGCCCCGAAAGCACTGTATTGTGTATAAGAGTAATGTTTGGTAACATTCAATAAAAATATTTACTAAATTAGTGTTTCATATGTTTCATATTTAACACTCAAATCAATGGATGAATGAGTTTTGCGGTTCGCTTCTCAAAAACAAGACACAGATATTGATCTCTGAATATTTAGATAATAATAAGTTGATGTCAGCTAATAAGAGTAGAGAGAATGCCACCGCTGTTTGCTTGACTACATTAAGAACAGACCAGGACCAGGTCTGCTCATCGCTTCACTGGGCTTTCCGACTATAATTTGGCCACTTGTCAGCCAATCCCTATATAAATAGTAGAAAATAGTATTCTCGAATAAATTCTTCCGGCTTATTAAATTCTTATTTCTCTTAAATCTCTATTGTAATCATTCGCATCGCTGTGCGGAAGATCTCATCGCTTCAATTGATATGAGACATAGGATTCCGGTTTTTACTCAATTTGTTTGGCTTTGTTTATATAGTTATTCGATACACACGTTTAGAATCACTGCTTATTTAAAAACTCTTTTATAGCTTATTTGATATTCAATTACAAACTAATAATTGTTTTTTCTTTTAAAACCAAATTTGAATTTCTATTCCAAAAGTTCTATTGACTGAATAGTTAGAACACTTGACGTCAAGAATTATTTTTCTTCTCTCTCTCTCTCAAAAAAAAACAAGAAGAACAACAAATTTCTGAATTTAAAATTAAGTTCAAAACTGATTTACAGATAGAATTGATTTCTGAATATATTTTACGACTTTATTGAATATTATATGAAATTCCTTTTGTCTAAACTAATCTTTTGTTGTGTTGACCGCTATTATCATAATATTATAATTTAAGCTAAAAAGACATAAAGAATTTTTGAATCACTGAATCAAACATTTAATGGTTTATTACTAAACATAATATTAATATTTCTTAAACGATGCTCTCATTGTTGGTCACATACATTGAATGCAACAATATATTAGCCATTGTTAGCATTGTGTGCGGTAAGGGTTGCAGTTGTATGTGAGGAACGATGGGCACTGATGAGGGTTTGATGGAGGGTCTGATGGGGGTGTGATGGGGGTCACAGTCAAGTGCAGTGCAATTAGACATTTGACATACACAACACACACATGAATGATGCTTTCATTTTACAATCATTAAAGACATACATTTTTTAAAAGAATTTGAGGGTTAACTCAATTTTGCAAAACAATGTGTAATTAAATGTTTGTGATTTCACCCTATGATCACACCTGTCAGATATAGCCGACAATTAAGAACAATATAGAATAAACTGGTTTAGCAATAATGAAATTAGTTGTTTCGTCTAATTTATATGATTAAATCAAATGTCATTTATTCATCAAATTCTTTATTTCTTTATTTCTTTATTGAATACTCTTTATGTTTTGATTTAAATGAATAAAAAAGATTGTTTTCATAGCTATGAATGCACTGATAATTTCTCTGTACATCACTTGCGACTTCAAAACCTTAAACCTATGAAAAGTAAAATATTTCATAATATGGGTTACGATTAATGAATTACAAAATACATTTAAATTTATGGATTTTTTTGGATTATCTATTTTCGATAATCTCGAAAGAAATGTTTGTGAAATATGTTTCAAAATGTTTTTTCTCATTTCAGTTGTTGTGATGAGAAAAGTCAAAAGCAATTAAAATTTCAAAATTCACAGCACACATGATTTGCTAATTCAGTATTAGTACAAAGTAATTGTACAGCACTAGTAATGTATGCATTCTATGTTTTATTTATTAAATTTTTATTTATGATTTTTTTTAAAAAAAAGTTTGTATAAATATATAGAGAATATATAGAATTTTTTTAAAACAACGATATTTTGATTTATTTTTATAATTTATCGATAGTTTATTGTAATCTAAAACCCTATGGTTTCTCACATAGTGTTCCGCACACATACCTAAAAATGGGACATTTGTAAGAGTATTGAAAATTAAATTAATATAAAAGTTCGTAAAACAATTTTTAATTAAATTTATCGAAAACTAAATACTGGATAAGAGAGAGATTTGTGCCATTAGTCGGTAGATGTCTAGCGTTAGAATCGTGTGTTAACTCAAATTAGTTCAAACAGGTCTGAAATAAGACATTCTGATCATTGGACTCGTTCCACCTGTTCTGCTCCAGGCATTACTCTTATATACCGTTATTTGTGATTAGAGAACATGAATTGAGTGAACCTGTATTTCGAACAGAACAGTGCGATCACACAGAAGAACATTGGATTCTTTAGCGGTGCAACAGTTGTGCAACTATTCAAATAACATGACTCTTGTGCTTAACTATGGATAAACATTTAAACCCAACAAATCAAAATGTATTTTCAACTATTAATTGTGTTGTTATTTTCGTTCAATAATTTATTTCTTATCGGATGTGTTGAATCATCTCTTTCTAAACATTTCGGTGAGTTTTACACCTATTATTTCAAACACTAATTTCAATCTTTCGATACGAAATGAAAGTTTATCTTTCGTATTGAGAATCATAAACTGTGCAATACATCAATTAAGTAATGCATTAATAAATAGCATTCATTTAATAGCAACAAATAAAAGTACATAATATTCTGTGTTTTAATTCTATGACTATTTGATCGATTCCTGTAATGGATTTTATGCGAAATTATTGTTTGCTTTATTCAAATTAAAGATAATTATTAGAGATATGTTTTGAAGCAATTTAGATTCGTTTCTGCAGTAGATTTTTCGATATTTCTTACGAAAATTAGGAATAAATATAAATTTGATGTTTAATAAACAGCTATAAAAAGCGACTCGATATTTAAACTAGGTAACTTGTAAAGTATGTAATTAGAGAATATATACTGTATATAACTTTGGATTTGATGAAATATATGCAATTTTTTTATTTCACAAAAAAATGTTTTTCATTCCCAGACTATAAGGAAAGATTAAGTTCTGTAAAAAATAAATTGAAACCTAATTAATGATTGATTTCTTATTCTAATAGTATTGAAAACAAAATAAAAACTCTAATTATAATACGTTTCAATAGATTGACTACTAATTTGTGTAATAGAGTCTCTCTCGACTAGTTTGTCGATCCAGAACTGTCTTTCTTGATTGGAGTCGAGCTCTCTGTCAGAGCAGCTTTTATTTTAGTATTTAAAACCCATTGGCACTCAGTTTTCAATTAAATCGGAGCAAATTTAATGAAACTTCTGATTTAAAAATAATCCAAAATAAATTAGATTCTAAATTAAATTTATTATCTTTTTAAACATCAAATAATCTAAAAAATTAAAAATATATATTTTTATTCGACTCTTTTCTTGTAATTAACTTTTTTTTAAAAAGTTATAAAATAATATAAAAAACCTTTTATAGTGTTTAAGATTACAAAAAAGTAAATTTTGATTCAGTTTTACTTTAATTTTGATTAAGTCATATAAAATTAATTTTAATTCTATTTTAAGTATAAGATATCAATAAAAAGTTATTTTGTTTGATATTTTGCAATAAATTAAAAGAAAATGAAAAATATTAGACATAAATAATAGAAATATCAGATTAATTGACTGATTGTGGGCTCATTTCAGTTAATTAATGGTTTGGAATAGAAAATGTCATTTAAAAACCATTGGCATATATTAATATTGCGGCGACACTGCAATTAAGGATACCTTTCCTCAATGACTCGTATATAAATTCAATTATTATGCAAATAACCGGTGACTTCTTATACTGCAAATGAGAATTAAAACAATTTCCCAATATTTAAGATCACAGAAAAAATAGTTTCCCGTAGAGTACGAGGGGTTAAATGGATGTTGAGATGCTTTAGTAGAGATTATAAGCATATAATGTCAGAGTAATGGGTCTAGTTCAAATGTTAGTCTAACAATAAATGGTAACAAAGACTACTTGAATTAGTTGTTCATATAATGTTCATTTAGCTCTTCCTAATTATTTCCTTCCTCTTCCTTATTTCACTTATGCGAGTGTCGGGAGAGAGAGACGCGTGTGTTGTGATGTGTTGTCTATTTGTGTTATTTTAGTTCAAGTCTTTAGTTTAACTCATATACGAGTTTCTCATATTCTTAAAATCCATTTTTTAGTTGCAATAAATTAAACCTGTTTTGAACCACAAGAAGCCATTAAATCGTTTAGTTCTCCAAATCTAAAAACAGTTGCAAATTATTCTCTGTTCGATATAATTATTACTTGAATTCAATCATTTTTAAGATGATTTTTAATAAAAAAAATATAATTTAATGTTTGAATAGCTTCAGAAACAACTCCCAAATATATACCTGTAGTTCATTAACTAAATATAACACTTTTCTTTAGATTCATAACTATTTTAGTAAAAATATTTCAGGAATTCCATAAAAGAAATTCTTTAATAGCTATAAATTAGAATTCAATAAAAAAAATCTTTATTTTCAATTATTAGTCTTCGCATAAAAGACCTCTCGATTATGATTATTAGAGTTTTGATGATATCATTCCCTTATTGGCAGTTATATTGCAATAAAAGCCCAGTTATGTGTTATTTATTACAAATATTCCATTTCTATAAATAGAGACGAAGAGATCTTTTTGTGGAAAATCTAAAATTTAAAATAAACAGTTAAATAAGAGTAGAGTTGAGTGGAGTGGAGTGGAGTAGAGTAGGTCGAGATATGTTAGCAAACATTTGCAGTATTTTATATCAAGTATATGCAGGTATGAGTGCGTCATTCTTAATAAAACATAGTATGCCTTCAGGCCTTTTATATCTTAACTAACAATTCTGAGCTAAAGAGGTCGGTCATCAAATTGGGGCATCACCATCACCACCAGGTCGGTCATCGAATGCCACTTCCAGAGGAATGCGTGAATGCGATTGAGAAACGATTGAATATCTATTCAATGAATTTCATTTCAATAAACAAAAAATATTAAATATTTAAACTCTATTCCAGTCTTATGTTAAGGCGAAAGCATTTGTTTGAAATATTTTGTTCGACACTTCACAACATTTAAGAATTTTAAAACAATAGAATTCTGTTTGCAATAAAAAAAATTATTGAACGCTTGAAAAGTAAAGAGATCTGAGTTTGTGTTAATTCGTTAAACTAACTAAACTAAATTTAAATGTTAACTTAAAAAATGAACTATAATTGAGATTATATTATAAAACTTTAGCAAAAGTTGATCTCTAGAGTTAAGCCGATTATAGTTAAATAATTTTTATTATTGGAACAAATATTTATCAAAAGTCGATTTAATTTAAATGGGCTTTCAATTGACTCTGAATTGGCTTCGATTCTGATTTGGGCCGAAAGCAATTGATTTGTTTTGGAATAATATTTTGGGAAAATTGGGCTCAAATGCACATCAATTTGGATGCTTTGAAAAGAATTCATTTCTATTCACTTCCTCTTCATATTACTAAAAGTGACAGTCAATTCAACGCATGAAACATACAAAAGAATAATTTTTGCATTTTCTTCAGTCTGTTTGGCAGCCCTTAGGCATTAGTGATAAATAGTTAGTTAAAGCCATTATTCTTTTGAATTGTTGTAAAAATTCTTTTAAAATGAATTGCAATCGTTTTGTGATTTGCTCAATAAGATAGATATTATTTAATAGGTTATTGGCCTTTAGATAATATGCATCAAAATAAGGTTGTGCTGTATCGACATTCAAAAAATAGAATTACGATTGCACTTGAAGTTATGTGTATTTTGAAAGTTTTGTGTATTATTTATAAATTGCTATTTAATGATTAGGTTAAGAGTTCTGTTGACGATATAGTGAAGAAGCGCTGCTCTATCACGACCTGAGCAACGCTAATATTATTATAGTTATTATTACGCTATTATATAATACATAAATTAATATATAATATTAAAAAATTATTTCTATAATATGAAAAAATCTATTAACACATGAAACATATGACCCAAATGAACATTATATAAGAAATTCACAAATTATTTGAAAAGATTAAAATTCGTTTTTTTTGATGATAAGCCTTCCTAAAAGAGTTCAGATTTGTTTATTATAAAAGTATGTCATATTTGACTATTAATTGTCTGACAAATAAAATTTCCAAAATAACTATATTCGCGACACTCTTTCTCAATTCAATCTATTAGACAACTAATGGCCTGATATAACATTAACTAAAAATATTTATAAATAGTATTCGCGTTTCTTTAATATATCATAATTGTCATCAAAAAACTGAGATTTTATTTTTAAGACAATTTCATTATAATAACTATTAATATATTAATAATAATATTATAAAAATGAGAGTGAATTATGAGAACTATTTTAAATGAATTAACTTTAATAAAAATAAAAACAAAAAATTATCTTAAGCGGAAACAATAAGAGAATTGGTGAATGTCGTCGTCTGATATTAAATTATATTAAATGTTATAAATTATAATTATTGCAGTATATGTCAACTGAACCCAATTGAAAAGCACTGGACCAACATTTTTGGCCACAAATCAATGCTAAATTCATCTAGATTAAATATATGATTTCTAATTATATTCATTCATTGGACATATTCTCCAAAACTAAACCAAGGAATGCATATTTCATTTAATTTATTCTTTCAGTTTAGTCATTCAAATCGTGATATTTAAAGCCTTTAAAGAAATGATTTACTGACTTATATATAAGAATGAAATTTTTATATTAATGCTCAATAATTAAGTTAATTATGAGTTTTATTTTATTTTTTAAATACTTGTTATTATAACATATTTTCACACACATTGTTTGATTTGCATATAAGAGGTGTGACTTATTTTTCTATTTCATATTCAAAATTCTTGAATTCAGGAAATATTATTCTTTTAAATCAAAAAAATGAAAATATATCTAATTATGACTTTTTAATATAAAAAATGCCAAAAACTTGTGAAAACAAAAAAATAAAATTAGTATTTGAGTTGAAATATAATAATTTATATTTTATTTGATATTTAGTTTAAAAAGAAAAATAGTTAAGCGATAACATGAGAACAGATTATCAAATTGTATTAATCTTAACGTTATGTGATTGGGCTGTCAATTAAAAAGGGATCAAATCTATAATATCATGCATTTGTTATGCTCTGGGGCTAATAATTATGATCTGCTTCCGGGGAAGGAGTGGAACTAACCATCACGTAATACTTAAATAGTATAATAAAAATCTCTATTTATGTAATCTCAAAACCGATTGCATGAATTGGTTGTCGAAAAACTCTTTTGTACTTAAAGGTCAAATTAAAAATATTGATTTATTACACGCTTTGAATTTGATTTTTTCAGAAAAATTAATTAAATAATTACTAAAATTCTAAATTAAAATAAATTAGAATAAAAGATCAATAGTTTAAAGCAAATTAATAGCCTGGAACAAAATTAGCTAAATATCCGTCTTTAATATATCAATACCTGAGACTAATAAATGATTAATTGTAGTGAATTTTATTATTGTTGCTATTACTGTAGAACATAATTTACCAAATATTGATATAATATTGCTAAAATATAAATTACATAAATCTGATAAAAACTATTAAAAATATGTAATTTTTCAAAATATTTTTAAAATATTTTAATTCACTCATAAAAATGCAAGTATTCTCTTATGAACTTATGTTTCAAACAAATGACTTACACTGAAAAATAATTTCGAAAATAAACAAATTTTCATGATTTAATGATAAGAGTTTAACAAATATTTTGATTTCGTTCACTGATTTAAGAAAATATATAATTTTCATCACAAAAATCGTTAACTCTTTGAATGAGAAAAGCAATTAATCTAAGCTCAAATTTCATGCATAGCTTCTAAGATATTGTCGAAAAGAAATAAATTCAGAGAAAAATAAAAGTATAGACAAAAGCAAACTAATGGGAAAGAAACCTAATCTAAGATCAGAAATTATTTTGCTTTTTCTAATTAAACAAGGATTCGAATAAGGATTTAAAGCTTGAGTTTCGAGAACTAGTTTTTATCACAGATAATGAGATAGAAGTTTGTTCTGTAATTTGAGCACAATTTTTATTTTAAAACAATTTATCTCTCAGTTATGCGAATTAGAGTGCGAAACGGGAATCCCTATTCCCTTCATTTTCCCTTCCCTTCCCATTCCCTTAAGGGAAAGGGAAGGGA
>JAQFXN010003757.1:0-10539 GCA_034693365.1 Liacarus xylariae | reverse complement strand
ACTTATTGTTGTGCGCGCGTGCATTCGTGAATTAGATTCTTTTAAAAATTACGCGGATTTGATTGCATCTGATGTTACTTTATAAAATATTAAGAACACCTGCACTCACTTGAATTTTGGTAAAGGTATAATAATCAGAGTTAATCAAACAGTGAAAGTGTTCAAAGTACAGTATTGCAAAATTTCAAACTCAGGAGAATATTTAGGCTATACCCCCTTGGCTACCACTGCTTAAAATCATTGTCTTAAACCCATTTAAGAAAAGGATTTTTTAAAACAGATGCAATTTTTACTTTATTCTACCCTTTGCAAGGCTCTTCGCAAATTAACCCCCCTCCCCCTCCCCCCAAGAAAATATATAATAACGGAGCCAAAGGAGCAGTTTTCGAAATTTTCTTTCAAATTCATTATAAATTAGTGATATTTTACTATTTTCAATGAGTTTTGTATTGAAAAGGCATAAATTAACTAATTTTGAGCATTATTTCATCGGTTTCATTGATTTTTAAATTAAAAATATCATGAATAAACTAATTTTTAGCAATATTTTGCAGTTGTGTTGAAAAATCATAAATAAACTCATTGTGAGCATTTAAAACATCTTTATTACATGGAGTGATCATAAGACACCTTTTTTGACCCACCCTCCCTAGACTAAAACCGCTTGACAATTTCAGCCTTCTCCAGACCCCCTCCTAGGCTCTCATCGAAAAATACCCATACTTTTTGGACCTTGGAAAACCCTGCATTATACCTTTGCATTTTGAGCAATTATAAAAACTAAAGCAGTAATTGAGAAACAATTTCAAAGTTATAAAACAAAGTTATAATGCATTACACAATATATAATTTTGATATACTGTACTGGTATTTGAATATAAATGAAAATTTTGAATAAAGCGCTTAAATGTTTTCAATGCATCAACTGATATTTACAGCAGGGATGTGCAGAGTGAGTGAGATCATCACTTTCTAGACGAGATATCGCCAAAATAATCATTTAGAGGTACTTACCACCTCAAATAAGTGGGGAAAATTTTTGAAAGATCACAGCGGGATATTTTGTGAAATTCTATTTAAATTTTTAGGAAAAAAAAAAATTTGTTAATTTCTTGCTCAAAACTCTGTTAAATTACGAGTTTTTTTAATTAAATTCTGCAAGAATTTGACAATTCAGAAATACACCCTCTGGACCCCCTGTCCAAAATTTGGAAAAATTTGTGATTTCACAGCAGGGATTTCCAGAGTTGAAAATGTCAGGGGAGTATTTTTTGGCGAGAACCTAAAAGGGTCCTAGGGCGGATAAATTGGTGTATTTTGCCAATTTTTGGCTATGGTGGGGGTCCAGAGAGGTTTTTAAAAAAAGTCATTTCTTTGCATAAAATATGTAATAGATGTATTCTTAATTTTCAAAATCTGTGTTTGTATGGTTTTTTAATACAAAATGCATTAAAACAAGAGAAAAATTGCCCAAGATGGGTGTATTTTCAGCTTTTTTAAATCAAAATCAGACTGAAATCAATAAGATAGTGCTTAAAATGAGTTTATTTATGGTTTTGTTAGTACAAAGTAGGCTCTGGACTTGTGATGATTTTCTAAACCCCACCATCACCCGTTTATAACCTAGTCAAACCCGCCGAACCCAACCCAAATATATTAAAAGTTAACCCAACACAACCCTGACCCGCCACTAAACCATTCCAGCCCGCCCAACCCAACCCAAATTATTAAAAAGGTGACCAAACCTGAACCCGTTAATTGTTTTGTTGCCAAATCAGTTAAAATATAGATTTTTTTGTCAATATAGTTAAAACTTAGGGGTATCCGGCCAGAATGCCATGGCGTATCCCCCCCCCCTCTGAACATGTCTGCTTCATAGCCTGGAATATCTCCTCTGACTGCCAAAACCCAATACCCCCTGAAATTGTTTCCTTTGCGCGTCTCTGATTCAAACATATGATTCAACTTTTGAGCGTTTATTTGAATCGAGTTTTGATGACTTTTTCAAATACTGTAATCAATAGTTAATATCAAAAGTAGACATCAATTCAATACTATTTCTCCTTTCAGTTGAACTACACTTCAATCACTCTATTATTGATTTGATTTACTCTCAAATTGTATTCAATTGTGTCTCAAATGTCTGAATCATTAGACGAGAGTTTAATTGTAATAAAACACTTCTGTTATGAATGCAATGAAGAGATGGACTCTATTTCAGCCAACAATACATGCATTCGATGTCATTCGGGATTCATTGTCGAAATGGACTCCAATCGTGGCCACAGAGCAGCACAAGAGGAGCAGTCGATTGGAGTGGAAGGAGTGGAAGGAGTGGTGGAGAGAAGCGTCAAATTGTGTTCAATTTGTTTGGAAAGTCTGGAACCAATGGATGCGAAGACCAACGCTCTGTTGGACTGCAATCACGTGTTCCACAAGCACTGCATTGAGCCCTGGCTTGACTCCAATGACACCTGTCCTCTATGTCGGGTCAAAGTGGACGTGAGTCGATGGGTGACCCCTAAGAGCGTCCCAACACTGCGCCGACCCTACAGTACACTCAATCACTTCAATGAAATGATTCGATACATCAATGGCTCAATGGCTGTGTTGGACACAGAGGACAGACAGCAGTTGGAAAACATCCGCCGAGTGCTCGAACTGCGCGTTGTGTCCAATGAGTAAACACTCCTATAAAGCACTCAACTCTTGAATGTCTTCATTGATTTTTATTATTGATTTAAATGTTTTAATTCAATTGTCTTTTTTAATGAAAATAATTTTTACACAAATACTCAAAAATTTTGAATCAAAATATATAATCCTTTTTTAATTGATCTCATTCTCTGTTAACCGAAAATATGGTTTTTTAATCACTTTTTTAATAATTAAAATCAGTTCTCAAAATCCAAAAGTTATAGAAAATTTTGTTTTTGTTTTGAAATAAACAAATTAAAAATGCCTAAAACACTATACCCTGATATCTTGAGAAAATACCTCAACCTTTAACCCTTCCCATAACCTCCTACTAGGATACCCCTATACTACTGTGTCTCGACCGACCTTGGCTACCCCTGACCGCTACCATTGCAAACTATTACATGAAAGTACAGTAAATGAATTCAATCAGACATAAAAACATTTAAATTCAAAATAATATTTTAAACATTATTTTAAAGAAATTATTGAGAGAATGTAATTTCCCCTGAACTATTTCGTTTTGGTGCTCAAATCACACAAAATTACACAAATTAACAGAAACTGAACACTAATAACCTGAGGCACAATAATAAGTTTCATTTAAACAATTTCTTATTTTAATATATAATTTAAGAAAAATAAATTAAAATATTTGTTTTGATAAATAATCTTAAATTAATGTCTTTTCGGATTTAACTTTTTTGCAATTCTATCAGAACTCAAATATTTGTCCAGAGGTCCCATTTGAAAATTTTTCATTGCTGTCAAATATCTGTATAGATTTTCACCCGGACAGGCAGTACGCCTCACATCTCTGTGGCCATGGATTTTGTAATCTTTACGAATATAACCCCTTCTATGGGCACAACGAATCAGGTCTTGTAATGCGTCCAACATTTCAGTGGACGGGTATTCATCATTAAAATTGCCGATCAGTGCAATGCCTATTGAATTCTTATTCCAATTCAATGTATGAAAACCTTCTTTATTCCAACCCAAGCCCTCATATACCAGTCCATTGCCTCCTAATTAAAGAACAAAATTTATATTAAATTAAAATCTTTTAGAAATAACAAACAATACTATTAATTATAAAATTGATAACAGAGTGTAATGTTTAGCGATTGAAAGCGATTAGTATTTCTAAATTTATTCGTTTCACACCTATCATGAAATTCCATGCGATATCATTCCAGCCTTTGTTCAATTGATGATAACTCTGAAGTGATCTGATTCTGACGCGACACGAGTCGTCGGTATAACAAGTGTTTCCATCGTCGGTGTGATGAATGAAGATGTGTTGGGCCGGAGGTATACTCGCGATCGGTTGCGTGGGATTTCTTGCTTTCCATTTTTGTCTGGATATGAGTGTTGGACAGGGACTTATTGATTGTTGGGTTGACTCTAATTTAATAAAATATAATTTCAATACTAAACAAATAAATAAAACATAAACTATGGCTTACAATGTATTCATTGCACACAACTTAATGGTATAGGAAGTGAAATGATCTTGTTTGACTCATTTGACCGATTTTATAGATATTTAATTTCACACTGCTCATACAATATCTCATTAGACATCGATAACATTAAATATTAACTATTAATTTTTAAAAAATTATTGAATTAATTATTCGATAGTTATATCTTTAATTATGACTCAAACATCAAAAGCCAAATAATTTCATAACTAATATAAAATGATTTCTTAAAACTAAAAAGGGCTATTAATTGTAAGTCCGTAAAAAATAATAAAAGTTATTCTTAACAGGAAATAAGAGTTATGTGAATTTGTAAATGCAAAGAAACAAAATTCAACCATATATTAAATATGATGCAAAATATTATACTGTACTCTATTGCTCCTCCACCGGCAATAGTGGATCAAATATTCACGAGTTAACAAATAGCAATAATAATTATTTAGTAAATAAAATATAAAATTAACTCTTCTCACCTGAATCTGCAGTGCAGTCGTATGTGCCATAACAGCAAATACCACCATTGGAACAAAGATTATTTACAGAAAATCCTTTACAACAAAATTGATCTGAAGTGCAAAAACCATTTTGGTTTTGATGATTAGTGAACTCACACTGACTGTTAACACAACTTAATATTGCAATCAAACCAAACAGTAATAAATTGAATAGACTTTCAATCAAATTCATAATAAGTGCAGTTCTAAATAGAGTTATGCGGAAGAACTGAATCCATGGCGTTGTTTGACTGAAAAACAAGTTTTATTTTGCTTTCCATTCAGACGTTATGTTGAATGCGATAAGAGATTAAAGTGATTTAAGCTTTTCTTAACATTAATATTAATTGAAAGTTGCGTTTTAATTGTGTTATAGTTTTCAATTGTATTGTTGTATTGTTGTCAATTAGAGTTGTTAAATTACCGTAATTTTAAAATCGATCGTAAATTACCATTTTGATAGTCAATTATTTAAAAATTACAAATAAATATTAAATTTAGTTAAATATCAATTATTTTATATTACTCAGGGGTAGCCAAGGTCGGGCGAGTCATGGGGTGTAGTTTCTCAAAACTTAAAGGAATTATAATTTGAACATAATTTGAAAAATGAAAAGGAAGTGAGGTAAAAAATAATATAAAATTGCCTCTCAAAAAGCCAAGGGATAATTATTTTGGAAAATTTTCGAGACAGTGGTGTATTTTTGCTATACCCATTCTTTAGCTAGCCCTGCTTTCAATAGTAGTGCTTTACTTGCACCTGTAAAATTAAACTCGAAACTCTATTAAACTCTAAAATTAAATTATTAGTTTAATTAAAACCAAGGGTAGCGAGTAGCGGCCGAGTCAGAGGGGATATTAAGGGAGTATTTTGAGAAAGTTTTGCCAAAAAGTCAGGGGGTATACTTTTTCCAAATTTTGAAAAATGAATAGGGAAAGTTACAATACGATTTTTTGCTCAACAAACGCAAAATTTAGGAAGTGGGTATTTTGCAAAATTTCATTCTCAGAGGGTATTTAGGCTATACCCTCATTGGCTACCCCTGATTAAAGCTATTTTTTCATAAATAATACAAAATTTCATTTTAACTTAATTTAATTTCATTTCAGCTAATTTTATTTATAATTTACGCTATAATGTCATTTCCACCGAAAAGGACCTTTATGAGTTTTATATTTTCAATTTTGACCAATTTCATTTTAAAGAGGTCATAGAATGACACATTACTCAATTAGGAACCATATTCCTATCAATTATAGTTTTTTCAGTTTCGAAATTCTGAATTAAGGCCAATTAAGCTCAGAATTCACATTTTCAAAGATTAATTTAACCCCGCCCATAAGTAAAAAAAATCTGAAAATTTTATTATAGTCTATAATTTATAGATTACACATATGGTAAGGTTGTGTGTTCACGAGATTTTTTTGGTAAATTTATTTATCTAATTTGCAACGTATTGGATTGCGTATATTGCGCATGCGGCACTCTTCTTCAATGTAAAATTCGAGATAAAATTAACTTACGAATTTTAAAAATTAAACCATGAATCCAGACTAATTATTACATGCTGAAGCTAATAGTAATATATTCAAACTCGAATATTCAGTTAATTTCTAAATAATGTGGAAAATTTGAAAACCAATCAAAAATGCGAAAATCATAAAGGTCCTTTATAAATTACCTTAATTTACACAACTAACAACACTATCAACACTATTGTCAACTAATTTAATCCCCGTTCCCACATTTATTCCTTATACGGGTTAAGTAGAAATGTTTTGCACAGTTTTTTTCAATGGAATAGCTTAGTATTGAATTAGTATTTGTTTAGTCTTTAAAGTATTTCAGATATTATTATATAATATTTAGGAAATCTAAAAAATAATTTTTATTTAATTAAGTCTAAGCGAAAGTTATTTAAGTCGTTATTATATGTTATAGGTTAGGTTATTATAGGTAGTTAACCAGAATTGAGAGAACAGGAAAATCATATTTGAGAAAACGTTAAAATATACAGGAAATTCATTAATAACAATCAGAATTAATTAAATTAAAAATAATTATCATGGTTTATTCTAATTCAATGTCTCTTATTTAGATATATTATTAATTTGACAAAAGATTTTTTAAATTTAATTTTATTATATGATACCGGCAATATACTTTAATAATAAATTACTTTCCATGTTATTGTTGAAATAATCAAACAAAATTGGTAATATTTAGAGCAGCATATTTGCTATATTTCAAGCCTGGTTTTCATGAGAGATAGCAAGGGGTAATATTAACTCCTTAAACATGAAAGAATTGATTGATAGTTTTGCAAATAAAAAATGCTTTATTACAATTCAAAAGACTTGGCCTTCAAATGAATAGAAGTCATAATTGATTACAGAATTTTAGTAAAGAATATAAAAATGAAAAACTTATACAAAAACTAGAAATGATTTTTTAGAAATAACATAAGAATTCTTTTCATTTAATACATAAATAAAACATAACATAAATATTGAATATTAAATCTTAAGAAATTGTCTCAATTGTTGTTTCTTTGACGCACTTTTCTCCAGAGTTGACCCCTTCCTCTTCCGATCCCCAGTGGACAATAATTGGGAGGGAGAATACCGGGTGTTCTGTGAATAGAGTGATCATTGAATTCAATTGTTTTTATAACCGACGGTTCGATCACTACTTCTTCGGGTTTATGACTCGCTTTCCATTCGATGTCAAGCAATGGAAGACATGATTTGAAGAACAAATACACGAGTCGTTTAGTTACGCCCAAAGCACAGAACCGATTACCGATGTCTTCATGAAAATCGCAGTTAGTTTTGGGCCGAAAATCAAACCCAAAATCAGACAAATCATCGCTCATTAAAACCTTTGGTCTTTGGGTCAAAGGATGGGTCAAAACGAACAACAATTCAGTCATATCTGCGAACTCGAAGACAGAAAAGTCTTTCTGTGAATCATTTTGTGCCGAACTTCTAATCCAATCAATACATCCCTGGATTTGGTCCGTCTCTGCACTTCTGTTCGATTCACAACTGGAATCCAATTTATAAAAAATCAATTTCTTGTTCTTTGAGTCAATCAATTGAGAGGAATATAGAAATTCGTGAAACTCTTCGCAAATAACCGAAAGGTTTTGTGCAAACAATTCATTTCCCAAACCATCGATTGGAATCCCATGCGTGGCCTTCGAGTGCTCTTTGGCCACCGAATAATAACCGGAAGGAATGGCGTTTGCAATCAGTCGATGATATGTCTGTTGAATACCGTCTTTAAGACTGAATTTTGTTAAACCGATTTCATTCGCTATATATTTGTCAAACGTTTTCAACAAAACATTGAATGAAATGACAACTATTGACACACTCTTTATGTCTTCAACCGATTCGATAGCGCTCTTCACTCTCTGGTAGTCATTGAGTACCTCTTCTTTGATAGGCTTTAGAATCAATCCATTGGTCGTAATGTCTGAATCCATGACTCGATTCTCCCCTAAATTGAAGGTCTGTTTAATCGCTTCGAGTATTTCGTATTCATTGAGTCCTTTTTGGCGAACCATTTGAGACAAAGACTCAAACTTTGACTTTTGTTGTGAATCAATGTTTCTGTAGAAGTGATCGCAATAATCAAGTCTTTCACTCAACGGTTTCCGCAGAAGTCTCTGATCTTCGGCACTCATTTTCAGTACAAACAAAGCGAACGGACTTTTGTTAGCCTTCTTTGCAATTCCTCCTCTTCTCGAAGCCATTGATTCAAGACTTGAACAACAGTTTAAAACTAATTAAATGACAAAAATTATTATAAAATATAAATAAAACACAATTTTGATTCAATGCTTGAAATTCAAAGAATAAAATGCTTCTAATGTTTGACTTAAAACAAATTCTTCCTTAAATGCATTAAAACAGAGCTATTAATCAAAGTTATAATAGTCGAGTGGTTTTGGATACAAGTTTACTAATAAGGGCTGAACTGCACATCAATTTAATTAATCAATAGCTTTTCTATTCTTATGAGTAGAACTCAAGCAAAGGTGCACAGCAGAGATGTGATCTAGAGGGTTTAATCTGATAAGAGTTTGACACTGAATCATATCTACTAATACTAACTCTATTGAACTCCATTGAAATCTATAGAGTGAGTATTAGTAGATATGATTCAGTGTCAAACTCTTATCAGATTAAACCCTCTAGATCACATCTCTGGTGCACAGCCATAAAAACTTGAACGTTGTAGGCTTATATTTTATTCATTTAATTACTGCATGTCTAATGAAATGATACTTTCTTACAAAGTTTTTTTTCAATTAATTACTGATAGATAATGAGTTATCAAATATGTAAGAAAGTATCATTTAAGTTAAATATGAAACATTGATAATAATTTAACAGTAATTATCTATTCAGATAAAATGATTAATATTAAACCTAAAACTAGATGTTAAAATAAAATAAAAGGTTTAATATTAGTCATTCATCTAAACAGATAACTTTCTAGTTTTTATGGTTATGCATTTTTTCTTGTGTCTTATGAGTAGTATAGGTTGATTCTTATATGATGGAAGATAGTTACAAATACTAGGGTTGGCAGCGATATAAAAATTGTATAATACACCTTATACTATACAAAATGAATTTTTGTCATACTTTGTATTTTTACAACGCCATCTATAGGAAAGTTATATACACTATAGATATGAACGAAGTTTCTCATATCAGTCGAGAATTCACACAAAAATGAGAAATAATCTCGATAATTTTATTTAGAGATAACCAAAATCATGTGTTATAGTGTGTCGATAAGAGCTTCAAAGTTATAGGATATATATTGAAATATTCAAATTCTTGCATAAATTTATTAAAAATTACAATTTAACCGAATTTCGACTAATTCTGCAAGAATTTGACAGAATTCAGTAAAATACAATGAATTCTGTTATAACTTGACAACATTTGACCAAATATAAAAACGATTTGTGAAAATTCTGTTATTTTTCTAAGAATTTAGACAGAATTTCACAAAATATTCTAAAATTGCTATGAAGGAATTTGTTTTTCTTCTTTACAGGTGGGTATTTTAGCTATGCTCTCCTATTGGTATTCACTAATCTTAATGTAGTAAAACTATTAACTATTCAATTCAATTCTAATAGTATTGCTAAAGTAGTGTAATCTTTTATTCTGTGTATCATTTCAATTTTCAAAATTTATTTTTCAAAATTATCGAATTTTGATCAAGAATCTGATATCGAATCGGATATTGAATGAAAAATAATATCCCGATAATGTATTTAAGATAATAAATGATTTTTAAATAAATATAGTGTTATTAAAATAAAATTAAACTAATTTTGTATAATACAAGTGTGCTTACACTTTTGTGCTGTACATTGTATTATATAAAGTCTCAAAAATTTTTATTTTGCCAACCCTAACAAATACTATTCTTTATAACCTAATTCAGTGATTCCCAAAGAGTGAGTGCAAAGAATAGCAAGTCTAGCAAAAATTCAGATAACTCCTAAAACGGACTTGCAGTATCTTTCCTCCTTATGTGTTTATGAAGAAATGGCATGTTCTCTAAATGTCAGAATAACTTATTCAAAATTTATGAAACATAATGAAAATTGCGAAATACTGTGAAATTCTAGTAAAATATGGTCAAATTCTGTAAAATTAATAACTAAATGGTATTATTTTAAAAAAAATTTATTAAAATATCAAATTCTATTACAGTCAAAACTGGTTATAACGAGCGGCTCGGTTCCAAAAAAATCGCACGTTATAACGAGGACTCGTTATAAAAAATAAACCATTTTTATTCAGATATAATTGATCTAGGATCA
>JAQFXN010003756.1:0-10539 GCA_034693365.1 Liacarus xylariae | reverse complement strand
AGTTAAGACCTCTTTCCCTGCAATACAAACCGGAGCTAAATCTTTATTCTCAAACGCAATCCAAACGTAATTCAAACAACAAACCAGAAATTTCTAAATTGCATTTTGGAGCCCTACTATCCATTAGAGTTGGCTATAATTTTCATCCTCTTAACATATCTCATCTTTATCCTAGCAACTTTTAAACAAGTCGTATTAGTGCATTCTTAAAATTTACAAAAAAATGAGTTGTTAGACAAATTATTTACATCAGGGCCAATTTATAAATAATATGAAAAACATGAAATCCTCATAAGAAAATGTTAAGGGGAAACCCAATTAATTAATTTTAAGAATAATTTTGCAAAAATTAATTTATCTTTTGTTTTTGCTATAAATTCAAAAATAACTTTTGATTTTTTTTTCTTAAATCACAAACCAGGATACTGCTATTGACATGTTTATAATTGAATATTGTACATTGGTGATAATCTAAAGCTCCACCATTTAATAAATATTAACAGTTTATTTCATGGAAAACTTAACAAGACAATTCTATTCTTTTATTTAACAAAATGACAAACAAATAACTTTAAAAAAAACTCGGGTTAAACTGAATCGGCAACAGAGCAACTGGCAAAACATATTGAATCGGCAGCAAAAAGGTAGTTTCACTTCTGCCTGAATTGTAAGCAGGAGATACTGAATGGGCAGATCTGAAACAGCCTATAAAAGGATCTTACGGATGTTAAGGTAATATTCTCCCTTTGATAAATCAAAGAGGGGACACGGGGATTAGTTAGAGCTATCCTTCACGTGCAAAAATATGTTAAAAATATTTCAAAATCTATCCAGGGCCTCGGGAATCGCCCTTCTAAGTTCGAAAATTTGAATTGGGTTTACACATAAGGCATAATAGATATAAACAATTTGAAAGCATGAAGATTTAAAGAATGTTGTCCTTTGTTGATGACAGAAATTAAAAAATTTTCAAATTATTTTTTTAGTGTCAAAAAAATTAACTAATTTTTCCAGATTTTTTTTGACAAAGTTCCGGAAGATTTTTTAGTTTAAAAAATTATACTTAGATTCTATATAACATTTAGAACAAAATAAATTTTTTCCAGAGGGGTTTTTTCTTTGTTAATTGTCAATTTTTTCTAAAAATCTTTAAAGTTTTTTACATAATGTTAACCTATGGGTGACAGGTTTAAAAATTGATATTTCGCTCTATAAAGTATTTTTTATTTTAAAGAACTCATTAATCTGAGTTCAACGATATATCACATGACATACTTTGAAATTTAATTAACAAATTAAGGAAGGAATTACATATTCTGTATATGACGTTGAAATCGAAAATTTTTATTCTATGAATAATATCAATTGATACATCGATTCTGAATAATTCGTATACATTTTATCAAAATTATACTGAATTAATAAGAGGTTAGTTTTAAGTTTTCAATGAGATTTAAACAAAACAGAACGTAAAGTTTGGCAATAGTTTTGGGAAAAAACTCTGATTAAAGTGACTATAAAATAATGCTCATAAATATCATGATTAATATTAAGATATGAGTATTATATATTAGAAGGAATTTCAATTGAATCATAGTATTCTTTTGAGTTTTCTGAAAATTGCGGGATATTTAACATTGTCTTTATTATAAATATTAAGGTTTAAAACTTATAACATATTACTATTCTTAACAATTAATGAATTAAAATACCTGTGTTTCTATAAAAGGACTAATTTAAGATTTGTTTAAAAATATGATAAACTATAATTCATTCTAGTATCATTTATCATCTTAGATGAACAAATTGTATTTAGTTTTTAAAAACATTTTCAATTTCAATCTTTTTTATAAATAGTTGACTATTTTAAAATTTCCATGATGATAATTCCAGATGTATTGGAATATTCAATCTATTTGTTGAATGTCTGTCTAGCGTTTTAAAGCTGATAAATATTGTTTGTCATTCTTAACATAAACTTTTACTTAATCAGTGGCACATTAGTGAATATAATCATGATCAGATCAGTATAAAATATAGTCAATAATTTATAAACATTTTTGATTTTATTACAATTCAATTGATTTATTGTAATTGTTATTAGAAGTATGATTTCTGATTATTTATACAGTAAAACAAATTCACCCCTGTTTACGCTTCTTATTCCTATAAAAATTAAATCTTTTTGCCCTAATAGCCACCTTCTAATTATTAGTTCATAAAATAGCTTAATCTCTAAATAGTTAATTATCATTTGAACTCTAAATAACATTACTAATTTCATTGTTCAATTCAATAAAGTGAATTATATAGGTAGGATAAATTTTACAATGTGGACCAATTAATTACTTACAATTAGTTTGCAAGTAAAATACAAATAAAAAGTAATATAGGATCAATCTATATTTTTATCTGATAAAATGAGCTAGAATAGCGATGGCATTATTAATAGAAGGACTATTACATGAATGTCATTATGAACTCTAATTTATCTTTACAGAAGCAGTGTAATGACCAAGTCAGCCGCTCATCAATACACACAAGACGCCAAAGGGTTAATGGCGCCTTTTTCAAAATATTTGGTTAAATTCAATACAAAATAATAATATTACTGTTTTCAATATGCTTTGCATTAACAAAACCACAAATAACCTCATTTTGAGGACTATTTTATATAAATTTAAGTCAGTTTTTAATTTTTTAAAAACTGAAAATATACTCATTTTAGGCAAAGTTTCATTATTTTAATGAATGTTGTATTAAAGAAGTATAAAAGACTGATTATTAAGAACAGCCTTATTATGTATTGTAGGCAAAATATGACATTTTGAAATCCCTCCCTGGACTCCTCTAGCCAGAATTTGGAAAATCCGCTATTCTATAATCTCCTCGACCGCCTAGCTTCCCGCCGAAAATATATTCCCCTAACATTTTTAAGTCCGGACATCTCTGACTAATTGGACAAATAAGTGTTTTATACATATTGTCAATAAAAAATAAATTTTTTTGAAAATCTTTTGTTGATATTATTTCATTTCAACTGTTGTTTCACTTATTCAAACATAAAAAATAGTCAATTTAATTTCTCATTTTTTGAGAATATAGAAAATACCCCCCTCTGATATTGAGCGAAGAGCATCGCAGAGATTAAACGTGTTATTAGTCAGGTATTCAATGGAAACTATAACTTCTTATTTGCGTTATTTATTTAAACCCAATACAAATTTAATCTACACAGCGAATAGATCAACATTTAAGTGTTTCGCTCTATGTTATTAAATATATACTAATTTGTGAACAGCAGCTAAATATGAGATTGAAATGAAAACATAATCATTGATAGAAACTTTTATAACAAAATTTTTATTATAAGCTTTCAGTCACTGATTAGTAAAATAATGAAACAAAACGAAATACTTAAAGTTTGATCCACTATCTGCATAACAATTAATTTTGTGTTGGGTTTATAAGACTTTTAAATTACCTCAAACCTAATGACTCGTTGAATGTCATCCTTATTTAAATCAACAAAAACTACTGAAATATTGTAATAAAAGAGGAATCAGTTTAGATTCAGGTCATATTTAACTACAATAACACTTCAATCAAACATTTCTGTAGAATGTTTTTATGGATTTTAAAATTACAAACAAACCTTTGAGAGCAATCTCGACCTCCAGATACGACAATAAAAGATTTAATAAATAAAAACAAATAACAATTTTAAAATTTAAACTCAATATATAAACACTACTTTTGATTACTTTTGATTTAACAAATTTCAAATATTTTTCAAAATGTTCAAATATTATATTTTTCACACAGTTTATGCTCAGGAATTCAAAAAGCAATTAAATGGTTCAACAAATTAGTTCAACAATTAATTTAAACAATAATTAATTCTCAATTTAGTTAACAACAAAAGAAATGTCAATTCAAATTTGTTTAAGTGATATCACTCACTGACTAATAATAAATGAATTGAATATTTTGGGGTTTTTTCCACAATATCTGGGAGTTGTTCAAAATAATTGTTATATAATTATCGCAAGAAAAAGGAAAAGTCAGTTTGCTTAATCTCAAAGTCAATTTTATTTTTATATATTTTACAAACAAAACTTACTGTTTCGCGCTGTCGTGTCTCTTCTTCCTCTCTCTTTTCGTCGAGCAGTTCTCAGTATTCCTGATAATAAATTTAGTTTTCAATTTTTCTTTTTTGCAGACCAGGTAGGAGTACATTTTACCCCTCCCTGTTGCTGTTAATTAAAAAAAATACAAAATTTAATTAATGCAAAAATCATTAAAAATTAAAATAATAGTAATGATAGCTCAAAGATTTGTTGTGCTCTTTCTGCTCAATATATTGATCAGGGTAGAATCTATACCATTTAATCCAAAATGAATAGAATTGATGAATGCTCTGAAAACCATAGGGGGGGAGGGGGTATAAAACAAGTCAGATTAATATTATAATCAATTAAATTTCTTAATTTTAATTCAAATATAATTAGCAATAATTTAGTGAACAGTTTTGTGATCATTGATTGAATTGAAAGAACTTCTGTTCATCTTATTGTTTGTTATCATATTTGTGGGCATTCAAATAGTACGTACGCAAAAATAGCTAAATTTTGGACCACTCCATCCCCCTTAATACGCACACGTACGCATTCTATAAGTACGTACACTTAGGCTCGACCCCCCACCCCACCCCTCAAATGAATAGAGATATTTTAATAAATTATTCTTTAATAAACCAATCATTTAAATCATTGATTATATACATGTTTCGATAAAAATATTGCCAAAAGTACATTAGTATCAGTATCACTGCTGTCAACGATAGTAATGGCTGTGGTCGATTGCGTGGGTGTAAAATATTTTACTAAATTTAAGATAAAAATACCTAAGTTTATCAAAGGATTATAAATTCCAAAGTTAAATCTTTTTATCAGTTTATTTTGCATATTCAATGCGTACATACACTCGCATTGAATCCCCACTTAATTCTGTTGAAATATTTTTATGTTTTTTGTTTTGAATTCACTTAAAACTAAGTCCACTGTATGTGAGGCAATACAATACAGATTTAAAGTTTATATTTTAAAGGTAAACGTGCTAGTTACATTAATATCAATTTATCAGAAGATCATAGACTAGATAAAGTCGCAAAATTATGGCGGATATAGAAATTTTCACAAAAATAATTTTTATTATTTTTTTTGTCGAAATATGAATAATTTTGTTTAGAGAATAGAAGAATCAAATACTGATATATAAAAACCAATAGATATGTTCTAATTTCAAAACAATAATTCTAAAATTGACATTTATAATTATATAACTTAGCTTAAAAATGATTAAATGGATAATTCTAATTATACAGTATATTAAAGATTATAACCTCTATTATTATTATAACTCCAGTATATCCCACCACACATGTGATCCCAGGAGAAAAGTGCTAAATTGATAGGTGATTGGCCAACCACTCTATATGAGTCCCGGATGGCACCTGCCCTCCACTAAGGATACACTGGGCTCTCGAAGTCCAGCTTATCTGAGCACCGGATGGGACTTGAGTTCAATTAAGGATCGATAAATATTTAAATAAATTGAAATTAATTTAAAATCAATTCGAATGCAAATTAGCTTTTAGATCAACTCTCTTGAAAAAAAAATAAAATGACCAGAATAAATTTTATTTTGTATTTTTAAAATCTTAATCAATTTTCTAATCGCTTTTAATCTTGTTGTAGTTTAATGAATAACTCTTTATTTAGTCATTATGTCTGTGCGCAACAGATTTAGTGCAGAGTTAATAATGTTTAATTGTTCTTATGTTGTAATAGGGATTAGTTTAAAATAGTGGCACTAATCCAATTGGAGCCGAGGAGTTGTGTGTATTGACAGTGTTTGAGAATTGTTATAAGTTTTTTTTTAATATTTTGGTTTTCACTTAAAACAAAATATGTTTAAAGTAGTAGTCATTTGCAGTATTTGTTTAATAGTGTTGTTGAACAATACAAATGCTGCTCGTCATTCGGGAAGAGGTAATGTTATGATGATCTTATTTGTAAATTTATATAACAAGGGTAGCCAAAGAGGGTATGGCCTAAATATTCTCTTGAGTTTAAGATTTTGCAAAATGTCCCTCCTGATTTTATTAGACATAGTTTTTTACCTTAATTCCCTTTTGCATTTTGATATTGTTCAATTTCATATACCCCCAATCTTTTTGACAATATTTTCCCAAAATTCCACCACAATATACGCCCCTAACTCGGCTGATCTTGGCTACCCCTGTTTCTATAACAAAATCAATCGAATGTAGCGAAAAAAATATTAGAAACTTGGCAAATTATTTAACTGATTTTTTTAACATTATATTTTTATTAAATTCCTATGTTGATTATCATTTCATTCAAATAGACCAAGCTTATTTAAGAACACAGAACAGACAGGCAAGTGCTACACAAAAACAAGTTCGGGCGACAAACCTAGAGCTGAGCGATGGCTGCGGTATTCCATCGGTGGGAATGGGCACCTGGCAGATAGGCGCCAATGACAGTGAGGTGGCCAGGGCGATTGGGGACGCGATCGATGTGGGCTACAGACACATAGACACTGCCTGGCTATACAAGACTGAGATAGGCGTTGGAATGGCTGTTAAGGAAGCGATTGAATCGAATCGCGTCAAACGTGAAGACATGTTCATCACTAGTAAAGTGTGGAACACATATCACAGACGACCCAAAGTAGTGGAGAGCTTAAGGGAATCGTTGAGAAATCTAGGCCTCGAATACCTTGACTTAGCACTGATTCACTACCCGACCGGTTTCAAAGAGGGCAAAGATAATTATCCCAAATATAGCAACGGATCAATTATACCAAGAAAATGGTCGAAACACAGTTACATCGACACCTGGAAAGGCATGGAAGACGCAGTCAAGTTAGGTCTGACCAGATCTATAGGGGTCTCCAACTTCAATGCCCGGCAACTGAAGAAAGTTTTAGACATCGCAGAGATTAAACCTGTTATTAATCAGGTATTCAATGGAAACTATAATTTTCTTATTTGCTTTATTTATATAAATCCAACACAAATCTAATCTGCAAAGCGAATAGATCAACATTTAAGTGTTTCGCTCTATGTTATTAAACTTATACAAATCTGTGAACGGCAGCCAAATATGAGATTGAAATGAAAACTTAGTCATTGATAGAAACTCATAGATAAAAATTTTTATTTTTATTCGGTCACTGATTAGTAAAATAATTTAAAACAAAACGAAACCCTCAAAGTTTGATCGACTATCTGTATAAGAATAAAATTTGTGTTGGGTTTAGAAGACTTGTAAATTACCTCAAACCCAATGACAGGTTGAATGTCATCCCTATTTAAATCAACAAAAACTACTGAACTATTGTAATAAAAGAGGGATCAGATTAGAAGCCTATGCGCCCATAAGGCAAGCGGATAAGCAACTGCTCAACGATCCGGTGCTGAAAGAGATTGCCGCCAAACACAACAAGACCGCGGCTCAGGTGGCCTTCCGGTGGCAATTGCAGAGAGGGGTTGTGGTCATACCTAAAAGTGCCCGAAAGACACGACAATTGGAAAACATTGATATTTTTGACTTTGAAATCAGTGATTCAGATATGAGAAGAATCGACGGAATGGAGACTAAGGCCCGGATATATGACATCGAAGGCAACCAAAACCACCCCGACTACCCATTCCGTGCTTCGTATAAGTGATAATTTCATATAATTGTTATAAACAATTGAAATAAATTAAAATTCTTGAAATATTTATAATTGATTTACTTATTTCCAGGGATGAGGTGTTCGAGTACTCGGATTCCGGTCTATCACTGCCCACTCAACCCATTTATCTGATTGTTATTCAATTTCTGTGTTTAATGTTTTACTTGTAATTCATTTATATTATATTCAATTCGAATGAAATAAAGTTTTATTTATGTTTATTATTATGAAATGTAATCTAATATGAAAGGAAATATTTCCCTGATAAATAATTTTGAAATAGCAAATATTTATATACAAGGATGCCCAAGATCTAGTGATAGTTCAGTGAAAAATTATCAAGATCTTAGAGGGAAGGTAGGTGAATAAAATATCAGTTTTCTCTAGAAATTGACCTCTATTTACAGTAGAAGGGGAGGGTGGGCGGTGCGGGGGGGTCACTCCTAAACTTTGGACAAAAAATTGAAATACTCCCTCTTCTTTGTAGTTCTGGCCCTTTCACATCCCTACAAATTTTTACAAAATATTCAGACATTTGATCTAATTATTGTTTAAATATTTTAAATACGCAATAGATAATGCTCTAATGTGTTACCTTGGCAACACTTAAATCTTATCAAGTATTTAATTATTTATATTGAATTGATAATTTCTATTACATATCTTAAAGGTTAAACAATTTTGAATTCAAAATACATGTTAAATCGTGTGAATTGAATCATGAATTTTATGTTAAGTTTCTGTTTGTTTGAAATAGTATTCATTGATTTCTCAATTGCCTCCGGTATGATCATGGTGTTTTCAGAAATGTAGAGAGAGTTGTTTTTTTAAACAAGAATAATTGTCCTCTATTGTTATGTTTGTGTATGCAATCCAAAGTCCATTTATATATTATTCATTTAATGTCTTTATTATTGAACTTTTGATTTTAAACTTGGTTTTAGTTTGCGATGAAATCACGTTCGTTAACAGAACCGAATGGAATGCACGTCAGCCCATACAACCATACCAGACAATGGTAACCCCCATTCATCATGTCTTCATACACCATACCTATGAACCGGATCAGTGCCACAATCAGTGCGCTTGTGTGGATGCGGTCAAAGGTATACAGGATTTTCACATTGACTCTCGTCAATGGGATGACATCGGCTATAGCTATCTGATGGGCGGAGATGAGCGTATATATGAGGGCAGGGGTTGGTATGCTGTGGGCGCTCATACACTCGGTATGAATGATAAAGCAGTGGCGCTGTCGCTGATCGGTAACTATGAATCTGTTGATCCGCCGAAGTATATGTTGGAATTGGCTCTCAAATGGATTCAATGTGCTATTGATAAGGGTGTGGTCGCATCCGACTATCAACTACATGGCCATAGAGATCAGACGTGCACTACATGTCCCGGACAGCACTTGTATGATATCATTAAGAATTGGAAGAATTTCAAAGGAGGAAAACTTGATAGTTATGTCTGCAAAAGTGCATTAAATAAATAAAGTAATTGTTTTAATAAGTATTTTATTGATTAAAAATATTTCAATATTAAAAATTTTCTATAAAATAAATTTTTAATTATATTTCAAGTAAACCTCAGAGATTATGCTAAGTTAAATACTGTAGTAGTATTTTCTAATAAATTAACAAGGTCTAGTGAATAATGTGGCATTTATATTTTTAAAACAGGTTAAAATTTTAAAAAGGTATTACAGTATGAAAATAATCTATTTTAGGAGTTATTGTAGTTGTTTTTAGATAGAACTGGAAAAAGATTTTATATTTGTTCATAATCTGAAATGGAACCAATCTACTGTATAGCACAGGTCTGAATGTTACAGCCAGTATCATCTGGGCACTGATCACTTACCGGAGAAAATTAATTTTAATATTAGTCCAGTAACCGTTGAATAGACTTACCAATGATGTACTATCAAATTCAAAGCAATGTGTGGAGGGGCAAGCAGCTTTCATTAAAAATTCATGAGTTCTTTAGAAAATATTACAGTTTTTCTATTACTAATAAAAATGAGTTGTGAATAAAACTTTATCAATGATTTAAGGGGACGTACAAATAGTACATACGCATGTGATACGGAAGGGGGTCAAGAGAAAACGAACAAAAGTGTACGAATAGATAGGGAGGGTGTAGCTAATGTTGTATGTACTGAATACTGAACGGATATTCTAATTAAATGCTTTCAGAAAAAAATGAAAATTTTGGATTTTGGAATCTACTGATAATCTTAAGTATTTTAATCATTAAAATAAAGTAATATATTTCAGTTTTTATTCAAAAAATCTATAACTATTAGTGATTGTCATGATTATATTTTATAATTATATTTTAAATACAGAAAATTTTAATGGACAACAAAATCAAACCGAACTATCTGTTCTAACATATATGTCACTTATTTTGGTAATATTTTTGCTAAACACATGTATTTATTTAATGGTAATAAATAACCAATGATAGTTTATTAAAATACTTGAAATATTTTGTAGGGTAGGGGGTAAAGCCTGAGTGTACGTACGAATCCGTTATTCAGTACAAGTGCGCACAAAGGTGGAGGAGGGGTCAAGGTTTACACGAATTTACTGTACGTACTATTTGTACACCCCCTAATGAGTAAATGAAAGGATTAACAAAACAATAATTCCTTAAGTAAATGATTAATTTTCTGAATCAATATTAAAACAAATAAATATTAATATATTGGACTGAATTAAAGCTTAAAATTTTTAAATTATTTCTATTCAATGCCAATAT
>JAQFXN010003755.1:0-10540 GCA_034693365.1 Liacarus xylariae | reverse complement strand
ATCAAACCGGACTCTAGTTTGTTGTTGTGTTCAGTAAACTCTCGGTTTAATTGCTTGAATAAAATTTAGATTAAAATTTCTATTTTAATAAAACGAAAATTTTTGAAACAAATTCAAATCGATTGGAGGCTAAAAAACAAAAGTGTATACAGTATTTGAAATTAGTATCCGATGCACAACATAGTGATTGTCATACATAATAAGGCCAGTGATTAGAATTTCGTGACTTACTATAGTTGGAACAGACAGACAGCGTTGGCGAACACCCGTTGGCATCAGTTTTGCCCATAGAGTCAAACGGAACAGTAAGGTATTGATAAGGCATTGAATTTCTATTTTAGACAAGAACTAACGCTTTAATTAGACCAGAATCTAATCAATGGCTATCAATCTGAACGACGTTAAGGTTCAGCCAATCACGACTTGGGAACGGAACTAATAGTCACGATTAGAAAGCGAGCGCTTTCGCTAAAATGGCTCATAATTGTTATGCCATAAGGTTTTAAGCATGAAATTCAGACTTTGTTTAGTATATACATAATGTATAATACAATAAATTCAAGAATTCTTATGCGTAAACAACAAAACAGAACTTTTACTAAACGCTTAAAGTTTTTGGTAATCATTTTTAGTTTTGTTTTTTAAAAATATATATCTCTTTTGATATTCATCTCAAACAAGCTGTGAATATAAGGAATGTGTAGGTAGTGTGTAGTGTCTTATCTGCTACTGCTTTATCAAAACAATTATATTTTTCAATGAATTACTTTCTCAATTCATTCTCAATGTATTGCTTGCATTCAATGCATAATCGCTTTCATGACTAGTCTATTGAAAAATCTTGAAAAATAACTCATTAATTATATGAAACTTAATTTGAAAATCATTTCAGTCGTGTTCGTCAAAAGTTTTATAAATCACATAATTGTTAATTCATTATTAGATGTAATCAACTGATTAGACAACAGAACAATGTTTTATAAGAATTTGATTAATTGAATGGAGAATAGAAAATGAAATTTCAGTGAAAAATATTTTAGTTTAACTATTACTGAATCATTAAATTGGAATTCACGTCATTTAAATTATACGAAGAGTTATTAAATTATGAAAAATATATATCAATTCAGGTCTCTTAAGGTTTAAATAATGGCTGCAATAGAGGCTGAATGGCTGAAATTCTCTTATATATTAAGTTTAAATAACTTTAATGTATAAATTGAGTTAAAAGTAATTTTATATGTAATGCAAACATTGAATTATTCCTGAATTTCAATTTCAAATTCCATTTATAAACTGAGTATAAAATTACTGAATAGTGAATGAATGGAGCGATTCGTTGAAATAATTTAAATGGAAATATGCTGTTATGTAATATAGATATCTCTGAATAACACATTCACTGAATCTAATATATTAAGCATTTTTAGCACTTTTGCGAACCATTATTAATGATATAAACAAATCTAATGCTTAAATATAATTTAACAAAAATTTAATTCAATCATATAATTAGAAAAAGGAGTTGAATTCAAATCGATATTCAGACTCGAGAGTTGGTATTGTTTTATATTTTGCATTTATGTTATGCAATGAATTTGAAAATTACTTGAGTTCACAAAATGCCAACTAATGTGAATGTTAAGTTCGAAATCTTTTTTAATGTGCATTTAATGCTAGTTTTATGATAAAATTCACTAATTTCGTGATCTACTGGTTCGCAACCAAAAGAATTTTCTGGACTTAAGTCTTGCGGCTATAATGTCTCAAAAAAAACTCTATACTATTTATAATAATTTCATTGGCTTTTAGATACTCTAACGTTAAAAGCATTATAAAAATTTGTGTAAAAGGAGAAAAACCCGGACTTTAGGGGCCAGAGTTAATAAAGTGTATAACTTAATCGGATTTATATAATTATTTGTTCGAGCCGTCAATTCAAATATGATATTAAATTCGCAAAGAGTTCACATCAGGTTTAATGGCTATTCACTGCAGATATTTTTGTCTTTTGAACGCCTGTCAAATGGAATTTTCTCTTTTGATAATTTTGCAGAATTGAAATATTTGTCTCTCTTTTATGGTTTATAAGTTTTAAGTGAAAGTAGTGCTGCAGTAGTTGGAGATGAAAATTAAATCGAAATACACGTACAGTAATAAAACTTATGTATGTGTGAGATAAGTCTTACATAACAAGAATTAATATCAAAATGTATTATTGCTCACAACTAAATGTTTAATTAAACACAATAACTAAAACATTAGATAGAAAAGAGAGGGGAATAGACGGGGAAAGTAGTGGCGTATAAGTAGGAAAGTTTATGTCAGTTTCTCCAAAATTATTACATTTCATGTAATGATAATTTATTTTTTCCCACTTCTGATGAACTTTTCCAATAACTAACTCACAAAATAACTAATGAATTATTTAAAAACAAATATTGAAACTAATTATACGATATTTGTTATAATAATTAAAATTGAAAATAAATGCTAATTAAATTCTATTCGCAACTGAATTGATATCTCTGTTGAAAATGTGTTTTAGGTTCAGATTTGCATTATTTGATTAATGATTTTTTTCTTTGTATATTTGTTTAAAAGTAATTTCTTTCTAATATATACTGCATTCGCAATCATTCATAAATGCAAATCATATAACTATTTGTTTAATGATTTAATAATTTTTTCGAAACTAAGCCATCCATACGTTTATGGCAAACAAGTTCTGAACATTAAAACTGTTAAAAATTATTTTTAATATGATATATCACTGATTTGTCTTATTCTGAGCTCCTATACTATACTTTCTCCTACTCTTTAGGATGTAGTTTATGACATATGTTTTCTTTGCCATCAATTGTAGAATACATGAGGCGATCAACTCTTAGACTAGGACTAGGACTGTGTTCTTCTCAATATGTATAGTAATGTCTATTTCAATGATATCAAAACACAAATTGATAGTCTCTGATGGGCGAAGAACGGGTTCCGAAATAATAATGCATTATATAAATTACAAACATTGGAGAGAATGGAATGGAATCTATGGTTAGGCCACCCAATAGAAAATGACGAACAAATATAATTTTAGAGTAAAATTCTCAGTTAAGCACTCAGTAGTGAGTGTTAGTATTGACGTCTAATGAAATTATCGATCATAAAATTGATGTCTACCACACACTATGCCATCCGAAGAATAATTAGATTCTCTATTAATTATTCAGTTTATAATTTTCCTGCAGTCGAAAACCTGATAGCAATGCAAATATAATGCATCACTAAAGCGATTGAAGCTATTATAAGCACTAACTTTGTCTCAAATGGTGAGGATTTGCAGAAATTTATTCCAAAAATAAAATGAATTATATTTGATGAGTAAAAACAAGGAATAAAATCGAAAGCATTTGCTAAAAAAAAGTTAAAACAATTATCTCTCTATAATCGGCAGACATTTGTCTCTATTAACGCCTCAAACAATCTGAGCATATGTTAGAACTGAAGAATTATTGATGTGAATCAACTCAAGCCTAAAATTAAAGGACCAAAAACAGCGATGTGTTCTTTCAGTATTTTAAAGAAGTCAAACCACATCTCAAAACCATATTTACAGCCCATCTCTAACTCCCAATTCTGTTCTTAAGCCGCATCTGTTTTTCCAACACTAAAGAACAAAATTGAATTCAAATTTTTTAGTTATTTTTTGTACGAAAAATAAAATGATTTTATTTTTGGTGTAAAACTCCCGAAATTTTTAATTATTTTTTTTGTGCTGTAGTTTAACAGTAATGTAAATGTGTTTAAACTGGTAGTAATGAAAATGTTAAGCTATTCCACGAAGCAATTTGTTTCAATTTTTTTTAAAAGAAAATAATGATTTTTAACATCGTTTTGGCCAATAGACCGCTGGAGGCGTCAAAACACATATACAGTAGCGATACAGTGGAACCGATAGGTAGTCTAAAAGTAGAGATGAGCCGATCATCCCATTCCCCCCGCGATAAACACACTTCTACTGACTTAATCACGACGACGACCTCGACATCAAGACTTCGCAGAAACAAACTCAGCACTCGTGCATCGGCGCCACAATAATGGCCGTTGTATTCAATCTAATCATTAGAGCTCTTATTGCTTCTCAAAATATGGACTAAAATAGAGTAAATTGCAAAAAATCAGATATGTCTTCACTTATGTGTGCTCTCACTGTGTATTGCAATCATCTTTAAATGTAATGCAAAGATAGGAGAATTCGAAAATTGTTTGCATGTTTTACAAGTAGTGGTGACTATTATTCCTTTGACTACTGCACTGTACCATAGAATCATTTTTACTCTACTGCAGAATTTCTACTTTTACTACTTTCGCTCTAATACTACAGTAGTTAAACATACAGTTATTCTAAAAGTTACATATTTGCTAAATATATAATATATAGACCCACCCATTGCCATATTATTCCCCACTGTTTTCTAATGAGAAACATAGACTTTATATTATATATGACTGGAGTATATTTTTTTTCTCAAGAAAGAGAAAATGAAAAAAGGCTGAGAAAAAGGTCACACAAGAGGTCAACAATATATAAATGGAAATTTGTATCTTTGAATCTACAATGCTTTGAGAATACAATTTTAAAATATGATACTTAATGTTTGTTTTTTGTTTGCATTCAATACATTCTTCTAATATTTGATTAAAGATCTTTTCTTTTGACCTTTCCTTTTGATTATTAGAACACAATTTCTTTCGGTAATTTATTGCATTTGAATTTTTTTATTCATAAATATTTTATTTAAATATTAATATAAATTCAATGATAAGAGATATTTCATATTTTCTCAAACATTTAATGTTTCATAGCGTGAATCCTCTCCTTATAATTTCATTCCTATTGCTTCGCCAAAGATTTTAATGAGATTCAAGTTTTTTTGCACACACTTTGTTGCGAATAAATGCGAAAGAAAGTGACGAAAATTGCATAAAAGTTTAACAAACAATAGATATTGTCTGCTTATATACACTATGATTGAAGAAGACATTAAAATATATATAAATATTTTGTTTCGCAGAGTTTGTATTTTACAACAATAGAAAATTTTTTGGCGAAAAAATAATAAAGCAATGAATGTATTGATGCATAACAAATAAAACCGCATCGAAATAGAGTTAATAGACTATTGAAACTTTTTTGTGAATGAATAATATTGTGAAATAAATGACACAAACAATAGAAGAGAAAAGAGTGTTTTGAAGGAGAAAATAAAGGAAATATTGTACTCAAAGAACTACACATTGATAATCATCAGTCCGTTCGGCAATCCGTGACAAACCATATCTTCATATATATGGTTCTCCAATGTTGGTCAAGTGCGGCAAACACTTGCATATAAGACTGCTGTGCAATGTATTTCTCATAGATTTGCAAAAATAAAGTTTTTTCATTGCATTTACTGTATATATTATAAGCAATTATTATTGCTTTTGTTATCATTAGTGAAGACTCAAAACGGAAATGTATTTTATTTAAAAGAAAAAGAATTATTCTCTTATACTGTATATAGAATTTTACATTAAACTACATTCCCATTAGACTTATATTCTTGTACTTTGTTATAGCAAAACATTGAGAATACTTGTATAATCAGAATTTCTAAATCGCCTAAAAATATAATTACAACTCATAATCGATTCGTTTATAAATTATTCGTTTATATACAGAGAGAGTAGAGAAGCAAAAGTTTTTCAATGAATAATGACTTTTTCTTATATTAAAAAGAAAAAAGAAATTAAAGAAAATAATTTCTGACATAAGCAACAAAAAAAGAAAAAAATTCAATAAATTTGTTTCCATCAGAAAAATATATTCTCACTTGAATTCAAGTGCAAATGTAATAATAAATTTTCAATCAATTCTAAATGCTTTATATGAAACAAAAATCATTAGTCTCTACAAATTCAAAGGGCGTAACAGATTTTATTGAAAGCAAATCAACAAAAAATCACTATAAATAAAAAGAAGATTTCAAGTGTTGGCCGTATTGTCACAACTAATTCCCGATGTCTGCCCACTCATTAATTAGTCATTAGTCTCCGATCGAGCCTTGCATTTAAATTCTCATTTTTTCATTCCATACAACCATTTGAAGGGAAAATCCTTTTTTTTGGTGAAAAAACTTTTATATAAGTTTAATGGAAAGCGTATTATTTAAGTAAATGATAGCAACCATTGACTGCATCGATGTGTTCGTCCTCTATATTACTCTACGCTCGTCTGAACAGTTCCGCTTCAACAGAACCGGTGAACTAAAAGTAAAACTTAGTTTTTTCTGCCCCTAAATATGAGTCTTTGCGATCATTTTCTATGACTTCTCTGTCGAGAGAAATCCAGTGATACATGAAATTCAGAGATGACATCGATATTCAGTTCCGCCACATATTCTATATGCGAACTATACATACCGTATATTTTTATTCCCTGTTTTCTATGTTTTTATGCAATAATATAGTGCAATAATGATAAACCATTGACCCCTAACTCTAAATAATAATTGTGCATAACTTTCTCTAACTTTCTATAAATATTAGGAACCCTTATATATATTGCAAGATTTGAAATATATATTTATATAAAAACTTATTAGACTATAATCTATTGTATTGTTCTTATACAGTGCTACTTATGATTCCTGATAATAAAAAGCATCTTGTGCCAATCGTCGTGTGGGGTTCAAGTCATCAAATTGCAAGACTCCAACTGACTATTATATGTCGAGTTATTCTCTCGATTACTCTCGAGAATGATATACAGTATATATAAAAATATTCTTATAGTTAAATACATGGTTTGTATTGATTGGAATAATGCAGCTCATAGTGAAAGATAAATCCAAAGATAAATTGTTAGTCGAGAGATAAATGCGAGTCATATTCTGGTCTATTTATGATTAAATAAAATCAATCAAACATTCTGTTTGTTATCTTAAGTTTATTGAATGTCAGGAATCTGTGGTTTTTTTGACTAAATAATTCTTAATTTGCTTATATATCACATAATAAACTGTTTATACAATTTGGTTCACATATCAAAAAATAATATAAATATTTAATGATTAGTTCAGGAAAATATATATAATTTATTATTAAAAGAAATATTTTTTTAAGAGTGAATTTCATTAAAATCAAATTATATTTTGATCGAAGATTGAAAATAAATTGAAAGTCTGTCTAATGATTAGATCTAATTTTGGAGAATTTCGTTTCTCAGTTATTAATAGTTATATGAGTTAAATGAAATGATTGATCAAATTTTACTGCTTTTGGACATTTTGTGAGCAAAAAAGTATTTATTGTATGGAAGAATTTGAGTTCAAATTCTAATCTAATCAAAAATTCTGGTAGCAATTCGTTGGAGCGTTTGATATAATAAAAAAATTGTTACCAAAAGATTCCTTTAGGATATATACAAAATATAATTTTTACGAATTTCATCTCTAAATTATAGCTATTTTTTGAAAAGATAGATAAAAGTGAATAAAAGAATGGGTTTTTAAGGTTCAAAACTATGTTTTTAAAATTACGATTCGATATTAAGAATCTCTGCTCTTTTTTGATTGTTTGTATTGACCCTAAAGAGTAATTTATGGTCTCAGAGAAGAATTGAAAATTTTTATCACAAAATAATATCAAATCTTTTGATATGATATAAAAATGATTTCGAATCGATCTTAATCTACAACAAAAAGAAGAGTCAAAATTAAGTAGCGGTTCGAAAGGAGATGTGCTAACTGTGCACAAAAAGATAATAATGTTTTATATATAATATATATTCCGAAAGTAATGATTAACGCGAATTGAATTAAAGTCTCCAATAATGACATAATCATTGGAGAACAGCATTTCAACACAACTGTAACAGGAGTTCCATCAGATTCTTAACCAACCTTTTGATGACATGAGTGAGAGTTAAAGAAAGTCTATGTAAAGGTAGGGATAGAGAGACGGAATACAAAAAATGCATAAAAAGGCGGACTAAAAGATGAATATAAAAAACGCGAACAACCGATAAATATCTGACAACAAAGCAGTCTTGAAATCAAGTTTGAGGTTTGAGATATACATTAAATAAAAGAAAACTATAAAATATTAGAAAAAAATGCAAACCAATTGTTTGCAGAGAAGGTCAGCCGTAGTGAAGGTATTATTTAGTATTAGAGAAGATGAGGGCATAGTTGGCGGCCATCAAGTGATGGACTTCACAAAACATGTAATCAACAGTTGTAAAGAAAATAACTTCTCGATATCGACGACAGACAATCAACAATAATAATCATCACAGAAGTGGTCTCCGAGTGATTCAAAGACTGACTATAAATTGTATGTATTGTAATCACACCATCAGAGAGAAAATGTTTCGTCTGAACATAATTTAACCAAAACAGTGATCTATTTTTTTTTATCTAATGATATTCAGGAAATGTTTTAGACATAAAAAGCAAAACAAGTATTCATAAAGAATTTCAGCAATCGAATAGTGAATAAAAATTTGAACCACTTTAAATTCGTACATAGATTACAGTAAAAAGTATTGAATTCAATTGCAAATATATGCATATATGCAAAGTTTCTATTTTTGATAATAAAGCAAATATTTTTCTTTGTCTCATATATTTGGATAAATAAGTGCAGTCATTAATAGAAACAAATATAGATTTTACGTCAAATAACTTATTGCCCAACAATTTATTTCTTCAAACGACAATTTACTGTATATATCCATAAATCTGTGCTCAGAAATAAATTGTACAATCAATTGAGTTATCATCGCTCAGAGACTCTATTCATTTAACGGTTACAACAAATGTCTTCTAATTCTAAGACAATAAAATCTAATTCAATATTCTTTAGTCAATTAACTATAAATAGAATCATAAAAGAGTAAAATTTTAAACGAATCAATAGTTGAAAAATCAATAAAATCTTTTAAAAGGGAACTACTTTTGTCAGATAAAAATTGAATTTTCTAAGAATAGTTAAAAAAAAATAAGAATAGGAATTAGTTTTAATGGATACAAATTTATTGTCTCAGAATAGAAAACTTATATAATTTAAGTAAAATAGCGCTAATAATGCTGTGAAATGTGTTTTTTGTGATAAAACTATTGAGAGAGTTGTGAAATAAAACAATTCAATTCTTAGGATTCGGGTTTAGAACTTTTACTGTCTTAACAAACAATAAATAAATTCTCACAACAATTGAATATTAAAGTGAATAAAATAGTAGTAATAAAACTGAAGTGAAAATGACTTTTTATTGCAATTTATAATAAAAATAGAGTCAGTTTTGAAATAAAAGAGATTCTGAAAAAAGAAAATACTTTTGAGACTTTCTTTGCTCTCAATTATTGAAATAGAATAAAGTCTTGAATGTTATCTTTAAAAAAAACCAAAATCACCAATCGATCAATATTAGTCTGAGACTTAAACTGAGGAAATAAGCCTATTACATTTTAATTCTATTTTAAACTCTTGCTTGTTCAATTCATAATTACTAACAAATAAATATTTTGAAAGATGAGATTGAGATTTATAAATAATTATTGTTTTGATTATAAAGTTTGAAAATTGAAAAAAATTAGACAGCTTTAAGAATGGGTGCTATTGTTATTGAATTAAAGCATGAATTTTATAGTAGTTTGAAGACATGGTTTGACATTAAAATCTTTTTATAACAATAGTCGACAGATATATAAGAGGAAGAAAATAAAATAATTTTTTTTATATCATTATTAACTCAAAAGCAAACGTTTGTTTTTGCAATTGACTGAAAAAAATATAATACTTTTGTATATAGAAATCAAATAAATATATTACAGGAAATGACTTAAATATACTGCTAATACTTAAAAAGCTGTGTTCAGTCATTGGAAACAAATAAGTTTCCAAAAGTAGACTACTCTATAATGATGTCGTGAATAAAACACAATTAAATCCCAACTTTTAAAGAATAATATTTACAGATTTGAAAGTTTGAGTACTATTTATTGTTTTCGCGTCCCTTATTGTCTGTAAATTTAAATGCATTTTAGTTCGAAAGAAATCTCAAAAATTGTGGCCAAAATAGCATTAATGTATTTACTCTGAAATGATTTTAAAAATGCATTTAAGTCGTTAACTGTTTTTTATGAGACACTGCTTTTAGAGCATTACTAGAATTGATAAAATAGGAGACATACAAAACATCGGATAAGACTCTACTATAATGTACTGTAGAGAACACTACCGATAAACAAAAGACTCAAAATCAGGGCTTTAAATGACACAAAGGCTCGATATTTCTTAAAAAAAGTTTATATGAGAAAAAAAAAGTTAAAAATCGATAGCATTTTTCATTTTTTTTGAAACTCTTGGATTGAGAATACATGAGAAATTTGAAGTTTTTGTTAAGAGTAGTAAAAGTGTTTGTGTGTATGACATGTGAGAGAAGAATAAAAGTGGAGAGAGAGAGAGAGAGAGAGAGAGAGAGAGAGAGGGGGGGGGA
>JAQFXN010003754.1:0-10540 GCA_034693365.1 Liacarus xylariae | reverse complement strand
AATTTTCTGTTTTTTTTAAGAATAACTTTGAGCTCCAAAAAAGGACTACCAAAAAGATTTTTATATAATCACTAGAATTGTTATAAGAAATTAAACTATAGTTTCAAAAAAGTGTTTTCTTATGGAAGTATTGATAAAAATAAAGTGCATTTTTCATCAATATTAAAAGTATTTATTCTCTATCCTATACTAAAAAAACAATTGAATACAATTTTAAATCTTGAAATAGTTTTCTATTTTCACCTATTGTTCCGATAGTATAAGACTAACATTAAAAAATACAATCTTCTTAAAATAGATTTTTATATGAATCGGACAAAAACCAAATGAATAGACTTGTTTTAAAAGCTTTTCCTCGTCTTTTTGCACCTTGAACCTGCTGTATATTTGCATTATAGTTTTATATATAAGTTCGAGTAATGCATCAATGAATTTGTGTATATTATTAATACTTTATCGTAAAGTTGTTTATATGTTTACAAATTCATTGTTGCATTACTCTAACTTACATATAAAATTATAATGCAAATATACAGCAGGTTCAAAGTGAAAAAACACGATGAAAAGCTTTTAAAGCAAGTGTATTCATTTGGTTTCTGTTCGATTCATATTTTGCATTAAATCTCAAGAGATTTTGGATATTTTAAATGAGCATGTTAATTTTTACAGATCTTACTTTTGGGAAAAATGTGGTTTGAGGAGCGGTACAACAACTCCTTCGCGATAAACATATTAAATTTTGACTGTATCCCCTGCCCTTTCCTTAGGTATCCTGCCTTTGATCAGTGAATTCTATGAAATCAATTCAATATTCGTTTTACTGTAAACGGACAATGGTTTGTGCAAATAGTTTGTCACTACTCTTCAGTATTGCTGTACATTCACCTGTCCTTAATTGGATATAAAAGTCCAGTCAAAAGTCCATTATTTTTGTCACGCGATCTCATATCAAGTCTAAAAGGTGGATTTATTCCACGAATTATTTCACAAAAGATTCACAACACTTAAGCGAATCATATTTATAAGGAATTAAAACCACACATTACCAAGGTGAAGAATTAGTGGCTATTTTTATGAATAAATTATTAATATTCTATAATTAGGGATGGACAATGAATTCAAAAGCAGGTGGTATATGGTATTAAGAGCCTCAAAGTCACAGAAGGGTCTAGGGGTGAAATTCTTCATCATAGAGGGTATTTTGGTTTTTTTCGGAGACATGGGGGTATTTTGGCTATACCCCCTCTATTGTCCATCCCTACTATAATAATTCATGAAGTGATGTTGGAAATCGCATCTGTTCAATCTATCAATCTCATTTAAAAGATGTTAAAGGGTGTCTCAGAAACTGATTTATGAGAACTTTTATTTGAATTGAAGTTCATATGATTCCAATTGACTTTTCCTAAATGTTTTATCAAATGTTTGTTTTCATCAATAATATTAAAAAAAATAATGAAATGTCTATAAATAATAGCACTGTATTTAGTAAAATATGTTATTAAATGCGTAAAATTCTTAGCAAACATATTGATGAAAAGACACTTTGAAATACTTTAAAATTTAGTTAATCCGTAACAAAGTTGAAATTTTTATGAGCAAAGATGAAATTTCACTCTTTATAAATATTAAATATTGTGAATTGAACTGAAAATGCCGTTCAAAGCATTTTATTAAGTTTATGTGAATATTAAGAATATAAAGTTAAAATTTCCCCGAAGTGTCGCTCAGTTCACACACATCTTATTTTTTTTATATTGAGTTTTACTGTATTTACAAAATCTTTTTTATTTGTGTTGAGATCAACAAAACGACTTTTGATATCTATTGAGTCTATAATAGGCTCACAAGTCTTGGGGTTAGAATATTTGATAAGTTTGCGCAAAACTTAACACAAGTTTTTATTCAATGACATCTGACTAAAGAACTGAAATGTAATAATTCAATAATTCAATTGAATAACTTATTTCAAAATCTAAATCGAGTTTAAATAATATTCTGTGTTTGTTTGCATTAAGTTTTCTAATACTAACGCTGGCCAATGGCTATATATAAAATCACACTTAGATTAATATTAAAAGTAATTTTGAGATTTTTTCACCACGATACATTCCGATTTCTTCCGACTCCTTCAGTGCCATTTCTCCAAATGCATTTGGGGAGAGAGCGGATACTGCAAGCATACTTTTTTAGGGATTGGTTTTTCCATGGGATATTCTGAGTTACTCAAAGTTATCAAGGAGATATTATTATCACTATTTTTAAAAATATGTAAGATATATTTATAGTAACAAAAAAAAGTTAAAATATGTTCTAAATTTTTTCTCATAATTAAGTAGTCATAAGCACAGGTCTTGAAACAAAGATATTCATATATAAATCATCCAGCATACTACCATTAAAAGGTATACTTTACGCACTCACTAATTAAAATTTTAAGTCTGAAATCTGGAATCATTACTCGGCTTTAATTAAAAGAATTTCAGATTTTCTTTACTTTTGTTTCTTCTAATATGAGTTTATGCACTGAATATATTATATAATAGAACAAAATATTCTACAGGTGTTGTTATAATAATAAAAAATATTTAAATTAAAATTCTGGGATTTTTTAGAAAATTCTTGCTTTTGTTTAAGTTATTTAATTAATAACTTTTTTAAATAATAGCATGAGATTATGAAAGCTATTTATAAAAAAGCATTTTTTACAATGACTTATGACCGATAATGTTGACCTATTCGGCTGGGAATCGAATTCAGCTTCCCTGGATATGGCGTTCATCGTCCTAACCACTGGACTCTGGGAGGTCTTAACATTCTCGGTCTTATTTAACTATTTCTAACAGAGACTTAACATTATATTTCAAACTGTAATATAAGTTAATCTTTACTCAAACATTCCAATTATGAAATACTATTGTTAATTTATAAATATTATAATTATAGGACAACTGACATTATATTAACCAACATACCTAATTCAGCGTTTGCCAACTCTTTACATTCTACTCACAATGCAAAGGATGTGGGGGTCGACGATGCGGGGGTTTTTGAAGTTTAAAACATAAATTGGTAGGAAATAATATGTTATGCAAAATATTAGGGTGTCCAAACAATTCTAACCACCTTTGGGAGGGGTTCAAAATTTAATGTAATGCTGCCTTTAATTCTTGATAATATAAAAATTGTTATCTATTACAAATTTACAGCTTTTTATTTTATTTAAAAATTTTCTGAAGTATATAAATTCATATAAAAATATTTAATTTATATATCACAGTTTCAAAAATTTTCATTGAAAATTAATAAACTGTAGATAAATATTTGTATTAAAATTTATGCATTTATATATCACACAATTATTTTTAAATAAAATAAGTAACTGTAAATTTTTAATAGACTAAAAATTTAATATTATCAATATAATTAAGAATTATAGATAGTAAAACATTAAATTTTGAGCCCCTCCCAAATGTGGTTAGAATTGGTTGTACACCCTAATATTTTGCATAACATATTATATCCTACCAATTTATGTTTTAAACTCCAAAAACCCCAAACTTTTCGTCGCCCCCACATCCTTTGCATTGTCAGAATGACGAGTAGTAAATAAAATAAGAAATAAAATATATTAATTAAGTTTTGTTTGCAAAATAAATGCAGATTAACATAAATAGAACTAAACTTTATAAACTTTAAAAACAAAATTTTATTAATCTTTGTAAAATATAAATTACAATAGAATGGAAACGATTTTGATTGAAATTATAATAGTACTTGTTTAAAAATTGAATACAAATCTTATTAATTTACTACTGATGATTAAACTAAGATCATTCTAGAAAATCACACTATTTTTATAAAATTACACTTTCCAACTGACATGCTAAATGAATACTATAACTATAATTTTTTATCTCCGCATTTGAAGAGAAGGAGATTATGGATTCATTTTACTCCACCACAAATTAAATAAAAAAATTACAATTTAAATTTATAGTATATTTATATTAGATGTTTTGTTATTATTACATGAAATATTGTTTGTTAATAGTGACAAAATGAATTTCGAGAATATCTTTCCAATTATTAGTTGCACCGAAGTCTATATCTAATAACCAGAAAATGCATTAAATAATAATCATAAGTCCATGCTTTGTGTACTATCATAAACTTTTAACTATCCCTGTATTTAAAGTTATAATACCTATGTAATTGTTGAATATGTGATATGAGAGAGCGGAGTAGTTCAGTAGGCATGGTGGCCGCTCTACTGAGTGAAGGTCGCTGGTTCGAACCCAGTAAGGGAGTCTATTTATTTAGACTTTTTCACCAAATATCGCTCTCAGTTGTTCTCATTTCACTGCTAGCAATGAGCTCGTCACTTGTTCTAGAAGGAGTGAGACAAAGTACATTAGGCACTATGACGCATAGCATTCGGTCACTACGCCTACACCGAAAGGTACAAAAGGCGTTCATGAAAATGAATGAATGAATGAAAAAAAATATTTTGATAAATATATACTATCTATCGATCTATCTATACAATACAATCTATCTTCGAATTGAATCACAATAACTTAATTAGCATAAAATCACCATAACAAACTTTTTCCAAGAATATACACTATTTTGGGTTTTGTAATATAAGCATGTGTATAGTTATGGTCCATAACCATACCCATGCTTATATTATAAAACACAAAATAGTGTATATTCTTAGATAAAGCAAATTTTTATTTATATAATAATTTTTTGTAAAATCATCAAGGTTATTCAATAATTAGTTTAAAAACTTTATTCTCTACATAAATGTAAATATAGCATAAAAAAGTATAGCAAAAGCTGACAAATTGCTTATAACTTCTAAAGTTTTTGATCGATTTTTTAAATTTTAAATATGTTAAATAAAAATTGACCTAGACTTTTCTTTTGATAAAATTTAATTTCAATTTGGTATTTTTTATTAAGAATTTTTGAGTTATTATCAGTAAAGCTTCAGGTAATTATTTGGAATAACCTTAGTGATTTTATAAAAAAAATTATTCCATATATAAAAACTAGTTTTGTCTAATTATAAGAATATACACTTTTCTGGGTTTTGTAATATGTAGCAAATGTATGGACAATTAGACGATAGATTATATTGTCAGGTTGTTGATATTTTATTTGTGTTCATTAATCAATATATGCTATAGTTATGCTTAGTTTTAGATTTAATATTATTTCGAATTACATCTTAAGAAAAATATTCATTATTTTTATCACAACTAACTTATTATTCCAAACGTTTAATCTAAAAATTTATTTTCGACTGACTTTTCTGATAATATGAGACCAGGTTTTGCTATTAAAGTAATACCACATTTAACAACTTGTCTGTCAGACTAATCAAATGGTAATTGAAAAATATGACGAAATCTTATATATTGCTGATTTTCCATATTTTATGGATTGCATGATGTGTTGGTCTTAAAAAGCTTTCTGGTTTGTTTTACTTAAGACAAAACGAAACGACTTGTAAGACAAATATTTAAACTTTATCTGTTCTGACAGCAGCCACAGTACAACAACCGCCACAAATGAATTATCATTACATAACAGTAATTAAGTGAAGCCTAAGAATGTGGTGAATGAAACGAATGAATGAAAAGATAATAGGAATAAATTTAAATACAGTTTTTTTCTTCTTCTTATCTCCAAAGAGATAGCCTTAATATGGATATGGAGTTCACGAAAACTTCAAACTCCAATCGTTTCGAGTGATTCATCAATTAGTGAAACAGAATTTTTTTTTAAAGCAAAACTAAAAAAAATTATTTATTTAAAACTCGTTTCTTATGTGCCTTTATTTAACTATCCTTTATATATTTATCCACTATTTAGTGGACCCAAAAGAAAATAATTGGACAAACAATTTGTAAGAATTCTTTAAATATCAATAAATATTCGGAAAAAATTCAAAAGCTTAAGATTTTCGGTGATATTTGAATTCCGGCAATAATTTGTTTAAAAATAAAAAGCAAAACAAAACAAAAAAAAAGAATAATTCAAATCATTAAAACCTAAGATCTGATTCACAGCAACAACAAAAAGAAATGATAATTATATAATTGAGCTCTAATTGAATCACTAATTAATAAATTATAATATTTTTAAACATTTGAATATCAAAAAGGAGGCAAACATTAGTTAAAAAGTAATGTTTAATTAAAAATCGTGTTTTTATTTTCAGACTATTATCGGAATTTCATATACTAAGTGTACGAAATATTCTAAAGCTGATACAGAAAACAACAGATACCAGGAATTTCTAAAGTGGATTTTGTAGCCCTATTGACCATTACTTTTGGCTATAAATTTTAACCCTCTAACATATCAAGTATTTATTCTCGAGAACTTCAAAAACACCTTTAAAATGCATTTTAGTCTGAAAATTGTTCATTTTTGGACATTTTTTTATTACATGACGAAGCTATTCAAGAAATATCATTTAAAACATGCCGAGTGTAATGCGCAGGTTATGCTTCAGATTATCACCAATGTACGTTATTCTATTATAAACAGATCAATAGCAGCATCATAGTTTGCCAATTCTAATGGATAATAGGGCTACAAAATCCACTTTAGAAATTTTTGATATCTTGTTGTTTTATGTCTTAGCTTTTGAATATTTCGTACACTTAGAATAATTTGTATAATTTTCTTATTCCAAGTCTGAAAATACTAATTAATGGTTGAATCAGTTTTAACAATAGAACTGAATTGGAAATACAGAATATATGTTATTACAGTCGGATTGAGTCACACAGGGAACAGAGGACAGGTATATCCGTAAATGGGAGTCATTTAACAGATTTAGATGTAAACCATATTTAAATATTAAAACATTAATTGTTGTCCCAAAAGAATTATATGAGAAATTTGAATAATAAGAAACACTCATTAATAAAAATGTTTTCAACGATGAAAGGCATCAGTTATTTGCATAAAATAGTGGATTCCTTTATGTGAAGTGAGAAGAATAGATGTATTGAATGGAAATATAATAATAATAATAAAGACAAGATATGGCTCAAAGAGTTTGACTCATGAAAAGGTAAAGGAAGGCAAAGGACATCCTTTTGAGAAATAGTGACCCCTATCCCAGTTTTTGGGCTCAAGTCATCATAATATTTGATGCGATTCTTATGGAGATAGCGGTACAATAGGCTGTTTGTTGTTTCGGTGAATCGTTGTGTTCAATAGGCCTGGCGTTGGATATTCGATAAAATAGAGAAGACGTGATTGAAAGTCAAGCGTGCGATGCCTTGCGATGCCTCAAAGCGTTTAATGTAGGTCTCTATATAAGGCGATCCCATCAACGACATGACTGTCCTCTTATCACGAATATCACGACAAACCGTATCTGAATTTTTATGTTTGACTTTTTTATTTTAACCAAAAGCCACAGCAAAGAAACGAATCCCTAGTGTATTGGTGGTCATGTACTCCATATATGCTGTGCTGTTGTGCTGTTAATGCGATCGTTAATTGATTTCATCGATTTAAATGTTTAGTCAATTAATAGATCTATTTTTTTCTTGTGTTAATGCGATTAAAGTTTAACTTTTTTTCGTTGTTGTCTTAAGTATTGTCTTTAAAAATTGCGATCAATTGGTAGTTCGGATATGACTTTCATCTAATGGATAAGGGGTTGGAATACATTTTTGTGCAGAGTATGTAAGACCTAATGATCAACAAATGATGAATTTGCAGCTGAATTTGGTCACAGCTTTTGGAGTACTAATTGGATAACTAGAGAACGTGTGATACGTTGTACTAATACCTGAGTCAACACAATAGAAACAAATTAAACTTATTATGTTTGATGTGAGAAATTTCTCACACTTTGAATTACTTTTTGCTCTATTGATGTGAAGTTTAAATCAACTCATCTTTCAATTATTATACGTTCAGAAGAGAAATATCTGTCAAATCTCTTATGAAAAAATTGTTTTATTGTAAGAAATAAGTGGCCTTTAAATTACAAAATTGCCACAAATGGATGGAAATCGAGTATCTGTTCAAAGAATGATTGCTTTGCTATACATTTGTCTGTCACTGAGTCTATCTTTAGCGACTGGAAAACCTCTGAAATCTAGTAATAAGACCGGAGGCTATACACCAGTTAAGCAACAAAGCGTACGTACGATAACTGTTGGTCGCAATGCTATGCATGCGATCAATGAGTGGAATAATAATAACTTCAACCACTTTAACAACACTACAAAAGTGAGCGCAAAAAAGGAAATTACTTCAGATTCCGATTCAGATTCCGCGGATTCCGACTCTCGTGAATGGAGTCTTCAATTCGATCCAAACTATTTCGCTTCCCTTAACGCAGCAAATCATCGACCGATAGACCCATTGATTGCAATGCCTTCTGACGGAAAATCCAAAGTTAGCTCCTCTTCTTCCTCCTCCTCCTCAGCGGGAGATAATCTGTACTACTATTCCCCCGAAACCTATGGAAAGGCCACACACAAGAATCACAAAACAGGTTCGTTTGCATATCTATATCCAAGTTCTTCGACAACAACGTCTACCACAACGACAACTACTACTACACCGACCCCTAAATTATCGGATAATCGTTTTGGAGAGGTTGGAGGCGAAGCCCAATCCAATGCATTTAGTGAACCCGCGCCCCAACCATATAGTACTCCATATAATTCTAATGACAAACAGTCGTCAATTCATTACAATTATGACGAAACACCCGATGAAGAAGAAGAACCAAATTATTACGACACAAATGAAGAAATCGGAAGAAAATATTATTATCCGATGAGAAATAGACACAAACAGTACTCATTGCATGACTATTATGGAAGTGATTTGTCTTCGATGTCCACAACAAATGAAAATTCAAAAATAAAGGCTGCGATCAATACTCCCATCACTTCTTACGGAACAAATGAAGAAATACAAGACTTTGGACACAATGTTGAGTCTCATTACGAAAGTGGGGGTAATGTAAGGTTTCCATCCAAATACTACGGCGGCGCAGGCACAGGTGCTTATTATCCCTCACACTATCCCTCGGCTTCCTATTATCCACAACAGAGTGGTTCAGAACATTCGTTATTTTCTGGAACTGATTCACTATTGCACAAGTCTTCGGGTTGGATTGGACCGGGTATAGCAGGCTTATTGCTGGGCATTCTACCCCTCGGCCTTTTGGCTGCAACTATGTTACCGGCATTTATGTCTGTGCCTATTGTCAGTACAGCCACTGTTGGCAGAAGAAAGAGACAGATTTCCGCTTTCGATATTTTGAACTTCAATAGCACTCAAATATTTTTAAGTCCCGGAGTTTTGAATATTATCTCCAGATATGGAATGTCTTCATTAGAAGAGCCGAAATGTCTAAAAGAGATGTTTTGCACCTATACTGCCGATGGAAGGGACGGAAAGAACTCTAATACAAACTTAGTTCAGAATATTCTCTACAATATCATTGAATGGTATGAATTAGATATCTATTGTAATAAATGTTTGCATAATTAAATTCATTTGTTGTTTAGGACACCTAATAAATGGGCGAAATCATTAGGAATGAACACACTTTTCAAAACTATTAAAACTAATAAATGTCAATCTATTTATAAGTGTATGTCTCGTAAAATTAGATTCAAAGAAACAGAAAATATAATAAATAATTAATTTTCTAAACACAGTATATGTCAAAAGGTTTGTTCGATTGTATTAATTTAAAAGAAACAATTTTCTCAGGTTTTGTTAAATACAGTTAATATTCATTTTTATCAAGTATGATTTTTATCAAGTTTTTGATTTTATCAAGTATTTTTCGTAACGTTTATCGTTTACTAATTGACGTACTGATAAAATAGAATCAATTTTATCAAGTTTTGATTTTGTCAAGTATTGATTTTTATCAAGCAATATATCAGAACATTTGCTTTTAAATAATGTAAATTCAAATGGATTTTGTCAAGCATTAATAATTAGACATGTTATACAAAATTTTCAAGATTGATCAGAATAGGGATGGACAATTAACTCAAAGCCAAAATTTATAGGGGGGGAGGAGTGGGGTATCTCAAAATTGCCGATTTATCTTCATCACAGGTAATTTGTCTATCGTCTTAAATTTGAGGCATTACTGTATCATAGGGTGCTTTGGCAAATACAATCGCCAGAAAAATTATTCTGTACGGAGATTACAATTAGTTGCGCGATATCTATAGTTTGACTCGCCGGTTAGTGTTTATCCCCGTACTTTATCCTAGACTATTACCCTGAAGTTTAGTGAAAGTATTGGTGCCGTTCTCAGCAGTCAGGCAGTCAGTTACGTCATTCTTTTAAAAGTATAGATTAGTAACAATATATGAATGGCTCCAAGGAGAAAGATCCCTTGTTTATTGATGCAGTTATAATCAATAAATCATGGGTGTATAAGGTTCAACACAACAGGGGGTGGGGTATTTTATTCAACAAGAGCCTGGTGATGTCGAGGAAAAATTTAAAAGGAAGA
>JAQFXN010003753.1:0-10548 GCA_034693365.1 Liacarus xylariae | reverse complement strand
TTGAAAAATATTATACCCCCCTTGACTCTTTGGCAAAATTTCCTCAAAATACCTCATATGACCCCTCACCCAGCCGACTTTACGACCCCTAATATATTGTATCTTTAATAAACTTTTGCACATTTTATTTGAAATTTTCATAAATGAATTGATAAACCTTTGATAAGAATAATTTCAAAAAAACATAAAAGTTTATTAAAGATTATTCCTGTGCATCGCTTTTGTATTTTATATTTCTTATCGATTACTATTAAATAAGAAATTTACAAGGAGTGGATTCTAAATTTTTGACTAACATTTTTAGTTTTTTCTAGTATTCTCTTCTATGTTGGTACTTTTTTAAATAAAACTTTGTGCCAACGGCAATGTTAAGGGGGTTTGTGGGGTTCGACATTTGGAAAATTGAATTTATTATGGCTCTCTTAAGTTGATCCAAGAGTTCAATTGTCACAATATGCATACTCTTCACGGAGCATCTAATGATGTCCTAACCATTCTTCTGCGGTAGATGGCCAGCGCCGACCTGATCCCGATGGCAATTGCCAGAAGTGTGTCATATATGGTTGCACTAGTCTTTGTAAGTGGTTCTCAAAAAATATATATATTGTGATAAATTAATTCTTGGATTAGCTTAAAAGATGCATTATAAATTCCATTTTCAAAACTATACACCCCCACAAACCCCCTTAACATTGCTATTGGCACATTTTTTAAATTAAATAATTATTAGTGCACAATATAGAAGAGAATAAGCGAAAAAACTAAAAAAGTTGTTCAAAAATTTAGAATCCACTTCTTGTTAGTACGTTTTGAGTTGATTGAGCACAGTTTCATCTCTTTTTGACGCTTTAATAGAGAGAATACATTTCATTTTCGCACTCAGTTTTCAACATTTCAAGTGTGCATTTGTATATTTCTTCTTATATCAGGCATTAAGTAGTTCTTTTGCTTATTAATAGACTTAAAGATCACATACACACTGGTTAGTTGAATAGAACTGTTCAGTTTGCACAAAATACTACCAAAGGGCCAATTCTTGAACATAACTCGAACAATACTGAACGGTATATTAATTACAGTCATTATTAGATCAGAAACAATAATATTAGCCATAAGTATATTAATATTAGTTCTCATATTTTTATTATTCCAGAATACATAACATACAAAGAGATTACCAAACAGTGATATAATGGCAATCATTAAATAGCATATAATTATTGAAATAGTTTTAGTCATTGTTTCCTCTTTGCTATTATAATAGGAATATACAGTTAATAAATCTCCAAACTTTGAGTTATTAAACAAATTAATTGTACTATTATTTATTGACATAATTTTTAGCACTTTCAAGTGTAAAATTTTTTCAGAGATGAATTAAGAGCAAAATCCTTATGACATTTAAAAATATGATTGTAATAATAATTACAATAATAACAATAAAGTAATAAAAATAAAATTTCAATAAATCTCAAAAAACTAGTAAGGTAAAATCATGAAAAACCTGTTTCAAATAATTAAAATGTGAGGTAAACACTAGTAACAGTAGTAGTCTAATCAATGCCACTGGTTTTAAAGTAATGTGGTTTCTCATCTCACTATAATCATCCAAGCTTGACCAGTTTAGATATTTTTATAATCAACTTCTTAGCAACAAGTTTAAGTTTTAAAAAAAGTTTTTATAATTTTCATTACAAATAATTATTAAGTAAGAATATCTTAAATGATTTAAATATTAAAGCATTTCTCTTTATATATTAAATAAAATAGTAGTTTAAGACTTCATTTCCCATTTTCAGGCTCCGAACCTATTTATATAGACTTTTTAAATGTACAATGGATATCCAGTCAGTTATAGATTAATTTATACACAAATATTGTGACATTTAATAGAGAGTTGAAATTTTAGTAGACTTCGCATAAATTGAGTTTAATAATGAATAAAATATTTATTTCAGATAACTTTTGTAATAAACTTTTTGGATAATTAATTTTATATTAACCTTATAATACGCTAAACCACATGAATAACATTAAGCCTAATGAGTGCCCTAAAAATTTTCGGGAATCTTAGCTCATGACCATAATTATTATATATATTGGTTAAATTGGGCGGGCATAGCTCAGAAATCCCTTAAATATCTATCACAAGTATCTGGTGTTACTAATAAATTATTAACTTTAATCCTTAAATACTATTTTCCAAAAAACATTGAAACCTTAAACTAATTAGTTTACACTTGATTTAAATCTAATAATTGAATTTATGAATAATCATTTCAATTGATTAATAATCAGAGATATTCCTAGAATCTCTAAAAACAGTAAAATGATAACTTTCAAATTGTGGAAATTATAAAATAAATCTAAATAAAAAACAAATTATGATTAAATACAGTGCAGTTCTAGATCAATTAATTGAGGCACCTGTTAATATTATTGAGGAAAGTAATAATATTGTATGTCTTTGTTGTAATTATACCATAAAAATATCAATACATAAGGACATTAAATTTGAAACAACGCATAACACGTTTTTTATTCGAAAGCTATATTGCATGAGCTATTTGATGTAGGGACATTTCACACGTATTTTTCTTTACATTATAGAGCATATTATTACTAATTATAGTTATTATGTATAAAATTTTAAAATAGGCAAATAGATTTTAATTTTTGTTAATAATATTTAATATTCTTTCATTAAGTTGTATTGTAATTCATTTCATGCCTCCTCGAGAGGACTTTATTCTTAAAAAATATTTTATTACAATTTTAATGTACAGTATCTCACGTAGTAAATTTGATTATTAACTTTAAAACTGACTGGTGATCTTATATACCTTATTTTGTAAGCTGGAACGAAATATATTTTAAAAAATTATTAAATGTATACTGGTTAAAATTATACGTCATTTCTCTTTAGTAAATATAACGTTGATTTAAATTATATCATTATTTTAAAAGTATAAATTACATAAAGAAAGTTTCAAAATTTTAATTGTTAGATAAACAGGAAATAATTATCCATTTAATACGACTTTTGAATTTTTCCATGGTCTCAATTTTTAAAAATAGGTTCATTAACCTTATTCAACACAATAAAGACATTTGTAAAATTAGAGATGTTTAATGAACTCAAAGTTAGATGTCATAGGGTAATGTTAAGAGCCAAAAAGTCACAAGGTGGATATAGGGGTATATTAAATCAACAACATCGTGCAAAAATTTATTAAGAATGATTTAATTTAACAGAATTTCAACAAAATATTCAAGAAATTAATAGAATTAAAGAGAATTCAATCATTATTCTGTTATTTAAAAAAATTGCAGAATATTCTTAAAACACGGCGTCTTCGGAGGCGTTTTCTCAAAATATTACGAGAGGTTGATTTAGCTATATTCCCTCTCATTACCCATGACTATGTAATAGTAACTTATAATTTATAAGTTATAAATCACTATTATCTTATGTTTGATTGCTATTATTAAAGTTGTAAAATTTCATGAAATTTTAAAATAATTAAAAATATTATTAAAATTTTCATGAAAGATTGAAACTTTCATTATTTTAAAGGAACAATAAATTTTAAGTGATAGGGGAGAGCAGTGAGTGGTTAGACTGCTGTACATTATTCAATAAGTGATACAGGTTAGACTACGTTTAGTACGGAATGAGGAGACAAAACTGGTAAAGTCTCTCTCTAGATAAAAATATCTTGTCTATTCTCCTTGTGGTAGAGCTCGGTCAAAAATCAAATTTACCGCATAACAGAGGGATAAGATAGTGGATTTACGCATCACTATAACTGTTTCTCAAACATTAAGCTCCCTCTAAATAGAGTACTGTATATAAAAAAAACTTTTCTAGAAGACCTGTTATTGTAGAAGAAGATGCCAAGGGAGTTTAATTTATTTATTTTTTTATTTATTTAAGTTTAAAGTTAAAAATATGTCACTCATTGAAAAAATAGATATAAAATCAGAATATTTACTAATAATCATATCGAATTTATTTGCCCTTTCAGTTAAATAAATTAATCTATATCATATTTCTAAATAGAACAATTGAGTTAAATTTTATTTGTAATGCAATTATTCATTTATTTATTCATTTTCATGAATTCCTTTTGTTCCTTTCGGTGTAGTTACCGAATGCTATACATCATATTCATTTCGTCCCACTCCTTCTAAAACAAGTGGCTTCACATTGCTATTAGTGAAATGAGAACAATTGAGAGCGATATTTGGTGAATATTGTTGTGGTGAACAGTCTAAATAACTAGATATGACTCATGACTAGTTAGGCTCGAATCACCAATCTTTTGCCACAGTAAGGCGAGAACCATATCTACTGAACTACCTGCGCTCTCTTACGACAAATGTTTTAACATAATTTTGTACACAATTCCCGCACCTTTTAAATTTTTTATTATTATTTTAATTTAAATTTATGTCATTTCTTAAAAGCACATTCAAACTGATAAAAATACAATAATTTTAAATTAAATGAATATAAGTATTTAACATTAATCATAAAATCTAAATTAAATAAGAAATATATATCTGAAATCATGCTAGTTGATTTGATTAAAAGTAACTTAACTTTTTTGACACAAAATTAGTATTGAGAACAAACTGTTTTATTTTTGCAGATATTTTTTGCACTAATCACTGTTAGCTTTTTAAAGTGCAAATGCAAGTAATCCCAATTTGTTTCATTCGCATTTAGGACTTATAGTCTGTCGTTTGGGATGTGAGAGAATATGATATCCAAAAGTAATTTGTTATCACTTTCGAGGGAACATATGTCCTGATATTCTGTTGGGATGGCTGAGTATGAAACCTATTTTATTGCTTCAAAATAAATAGCTTCGAACCCTGACGAAAAGTTGTGGGTTTTTGGAGTGTAAAACATAAATTTTTAGGAAATAATATGCTATTCAAAATATTAGGGTATCCAACCAATTCTAAACACCTTTGGGAGGGGTTCAAAATTTAATGTAAACTGCCATTAATTATTGAAAATATAAAAATTGTTGCATTATCTGCAGTAAATAAATTCATATAAAAATATTTAATTTATTTATCAATGTTTTAGAAACTTTCATTGAAAATGAATAAACTGTAGATAAAAATTTGTATTAAAATTTATACATTTATATGTCACGCAAATAATTTTAAATAAAATAAGAAATTGTAAATTTTTAATAGACTAAAAATTTAATATTATCAAGCATTATAGATAGTAAAACATTAAATTTTTTTACCCCTTCCTAAGTTTGTTAGAATTGGTTGACACCCTATTATTTTGCATAACATATTATTTCCTCCCTATTTATATTTTAAACTGCAAGAACCCCCACATCCTTTGCTTTATGAGTGCAACTATTAAATAAAAGAATTGCATGAAAAGTTGTATTAATATTCTTCATCTATTTCTATATCCGCTTTCGTATTCATCGAAATCTTTTGACTCAATTATAAACCATTTCGATTCATCTCTTCAAATAACTAACAGCCCGTTCGCCTGCTATTTAGGTTGATTTAGTTACTCAAGTAAAAACCCACGAATTTTTAAACAAATGGCTCCCTCTCTAATTTCTGCTAGGCAACCATATGTTGACTGTTTCAGTCTCTACCAATTTTCATGTTTCGTAAATTTTAAGCAAAATCTTAAAGCTCTATACTGAGTAAAATGTTCAAAATGAACTAACCTGTTTACTTTAGTTTATTGAGTTAACTCAGAACATATCTTCGGATTCTCTCCAGTGATGTCGAGGATCTCCTGTTCTAGCCTTCGTCTCCGGTATATTCTTCGTCCCCGTATGGTGTCTTTAGTTGATCCGCGAATATGTAGGCACTCACGTCTAAGTTGGGATGAGTAGGGGCAAATTCTTAATCTCTCGTCATCAACATTGCTGTTTTGGTGGCTCTGCCATTTAGTAATATCTCAGATTATTTTATTACTCAATAACTCCATATTTAATTAGCATTCAATGCAATTTCAATGATTTATTTAGATTCAAAATTAATGATATCAAACATTACTATAAGAAAATATATGATATTTACTTTGAAGGTTTCAATTAAACTACTTGTGGCAATTACATTGATTTAATATAAACGTAGCACAAAATGGACTTTTAAATAATGAAATGCACATAAAAGATCAGAATAGAGTTCATATATAGAAAGGTTATGGTATAACATTATATGGATTAAGCAGAAACTCTCGTGAAACCATCAATTACTCAAACTCAAAATTGACTTTACCTAACATGCAGACCACCAAATAATTTTCAGATTTTTTTGAAAAGGGTAATTGGGCAAAATTAATTTTTGTAAATAAGACTTTTGACTATATTTTGGCTTAACTTGAAATTTCAAAATTTAATAACTCCAAAATCATAAGAGATAAAAAATGGTTCATAGTAAGAAAAACCCCCTCTATATAATGAGATTGTTAAACCTCCAACTCATTAATCCGAAACCCCCTTTAAATACTATAATGTAATCACTAAATAATTTGTTTGCGCGCATAAGCTTTAATTGTTGTTAATTTAGAAATAATATTGAATAAAATAGTGCAACAATTCAAATGATGATTAGCCCTTCCTCTTCTCAATTGATAAAGGACTGATTACGGTTTGGTCGAATTTGTCTTAATAAATTTAAGATAATCTTGATATGTTCAGCATCGAATTCTACATATTCTGTAAAAAATGAAAATTTTTACTTGACAGTTTTTCGAGTTGTATTTTGTTAAAGTGTTTGTCTATAATGAGAAGAATAGGAAAAAATAATTATTTCAAAAATTCATTTGACCCCCGTCCCTTAATCATAATTTAAAAATGTTTTTAAACATAGTGTGATGTGGGCTCTCCAACATTTTGTGTTAAATTAGAATTTATTAAGAATTTAAGTGATATATTGATACGACTGTGGCCTCAGTGAAAATGAAAGACAATATAGAATCTGAAGTCTCCATAATTTGTATAAAATATAATAATATTCATATATTATAATTAAAATTTATTTAAATAATAAAATATATTTTCTTAATAAATCTTTCTCAAATTAGTTTTATATCTTATATTTGTAATTCTATTTTAAATTATCCATAAATAATTTACATGTCACAAATATAGTTTTAAGAAAAATAAACAAAATATATAAGTAACTGCTCAAGATTGCACAGCACAGTTATATCTTGTTTATATTTGCGTAAACTGTTATTAGGAAGCCACTTGGATTCCCCGGGGATCCTCCTTAGCCATTTATGCGGTACATGAGTATTGGTTGTCCCAGGGTTACCCAATTCATGTACCCTAATACATGGGGGCTGTTTCTCCTGGTCAAGAAAGTTATAGCCAATCGCAGCGATTATTATTATTATTATTATTAAATAAAAATGTTTTCTTACTCTGATAAAGAGCAAATAAAGACTGACTCAAAAATTCAAAGAAAAGCATTAATATATATTCTTTAATAGTACCTAAAGTAGAGATGTTATTTTATAAGATCCTAGAATAGAGACTGGTTTGACTTATAGCCTTGAATACAGAGTTAAATGAATTAAACGTATAATACAAAGTTGAATGAATTAAACATATATTAAACTGTTGAATGAATTAGATCTTAGAGTAGAGAGTGCTAATTGTCTATATGTACTACTAAAAGGATAACTATATATAAGTATAATTATAAGGTATTCATATGGGGATAACTATAACTATAAACTTTACTACATTACTATAAGGATAATAATATCAATATTCATTATTACATGCATATATAGTATTATATTCCAATACCAAATTCTATATGTTGTCTTTCATTTTCACTGAGGCCACAGTCGTATCAATATATCATTTAAATTCTTAATAAATTCTAATTTAACACAATATGTTGGAAAGCCCGCGTCACACTATGTTTAAAAACATTCCCACGATCTCCTCTACCTCCAATAAAAATATTTTTAAATTATGGTTAAGGAACGGGGGTCAAATAAATTTTTGAAATAATTATTTTTTCATATTCTTCCCATTATAGACCAAAATTTTAACAAGATACAACTCAAAAAACCTTTCAAATAAAAATTTTCATTTTTTACAGAATATGTATAATTCGATGCTGAACATAACAAAGTTAATTTAAATTTAATCAGACAAATTCGACCAAACCGTAATCAGTCCTTTAACAAATAGCCATTTTTTAAACAAAAAAAATTAAGGAAAAGTGGAAATCGAACTAGGGAGATCTTTTATAAAGTCAAGAGCTCTAGCCTCTATAAAAGACAACGATTTGTTGTAGGTTAATAACATGTAGTTAATAGTATATCAAATTATATTTCTTAAAATTTATTGAATCCACGTTAATAACCGAATATTTTTTAACAATAGCACAGTTAAGATGTCATCGATCAAATTTTTGAAATGCAATAATTCGAATATTTATTTCAACAATATTTTCATAAGAAGTGTTTGATGCTCTCACGATGAATTTTAACTTTCTCTTTAAATTAAAACAAAGATAAGTTTATTAATTGTGCCAACAAAACTTTTTGCTGAGTAGAAAATAAGAAATATAAGTAAGCATATTTAATTTAGGTAAAGCCAGTAGTTGTTTTTGACAGTCAGTAATAACACAAATTTTGTACTGCAGAATCCAAGGGAGGTTATTTCGCAATCATCAAATTCAAGGGTAGCCAAGAAGTTGCTAAGGTGTGTGCCTTGTCTTGAAAGACTCATTTTGTGAAAATTTTGCCAAAAAGTCATTGGCTTTAAAAAATTTCAAATTATATAAAATTTACAAAGCTGGGTTAAAAATAACAATTTTTTGCCTGCGGGGGCAAAAATTTCATTCAGAGTAATTTGCAAAATATCAAACACAAAAAGTAAATTTAGGCTATACCCCTTGGTTGCCCCTGAATTTAATTCTTCATATAAAGATGATTTATTGAACAAAATAATTAAAAATTGAAAAAGTTTAAAATAGTCTAACACTGAAATTAAGTACACACTAACCATACATCGAATCAAATCTAGAAAAGTTTAGAAAATTATCTAGCTTATAAGCAATTGTCATTCAATGTCAGAGAATGTTAAATTGTGAATGTAAGTTTTTTTTTGAATACTTTAACAGACAAAAAAACGAGATCTGATGCCAAAAATGATCTCAAAGTTCCGAATTGGAGACAGGAATACATCAGGAACTCTATCTACTATAATGGTGTTAAATATTGCAACTCATTCTCAAAAGATATTCGGAAAATAAAGAGACATTTCATCGTTTAAATCAAGAAATTTAAACAAATTCATTTAAATACTATTTAATTATAGTTTTATTATAATATAATTGTTTTTGTTTTTATATTATTTTTAGATTTATTTATATATTTTGTAATTATTTTATAAACACATTTCTTAAGAAAACAAAAACATTTTAACATAAGGTGATAAGTCATGTGTATAATCCAATAAATTTAATCCACTAAATATTTGTGATTCTCCGGCTTTGTCTCTATACTCCTACTAATGCCAGGGTTTAAATGACGATGAGAAATTACGGTTTTATTTCTATTTTAGCGCATATATCTACTGAAGTTTTATAAATTGGCCGAATTTCTGTTATAACACACAGAAACAGCAACTGGCTTTGACAAAATTAAATATGCCTACTAAATATTTCTTCCTTTCCTATTTTTCTGCTAACTCGTAAAAATTTAATAGCACATTATCGATTTCGAATAACTGGAAAACTTTTAGTTTGACACTAAAATACTACTTCGCTAACATGCAATCCAATGTGAAAGTTCAAATGCATTGTGAAAGCAGTCAACAATTCTTATGAAAATATTGTTTTCAAGAATATTTGAAGTATTGTACTGTACTTCAAAATTATGATTAATCGCATCTAATCTATGCTATTATTCAAAAATATTCGGATATTAATGTGAAATCAATAAATTGATTAAATAATCATTTCATACAGAAGTGAATATCAGTTTTGCTTAGAATATGGTTTCAAATCCAGAATATTTAGAATAATAATCATCTTTAAGTAAAACTCAATAAACTGTATATTCCTTTTGAGTGGAAAAAAATAATAACAATTAAAATATGAATTCAATTGGAATAATAAAATCCAGAATACAATCCCAGATATCAGACAAACGATTTAGGATTAGACAGAGATTTAATGGATATATTGCTAACAATAGTCTATTAACAGATGCTATAGTTATTACGGAAAGAATTGCCTCGAAATGGTATATAATTGGGTCACGAGATTATGATGAATACGAGAGCGGATATAGAAGTAGACGAAGAATATTAACACAACTTTTCATACTATTCTGTCATTTATTAATAGCATTCTGTTCTGGAATCGGATGTATTTTCCATAACCAATCACGGAGTAGTGTATTATTATTTAATCCAATCTACTTATTCCCTAATGCTCTATATATCAACATGATCATATGTAGTGGATCAAGCATGTTATTTTATTCACAATGGATCTTATTTTATCAGGAATTCAGAC
>JAQFXN010003752.1:0-10549 GCA_034693365.1 Liacarus xylariae | reverse complement strand
CAGCAATATTTTAGTTTGTAAAATATATTAACTCGTTATAATCATATAATATTTGTATTACATGTTCTAAAAAATCAATCGTTAAAACGAGGTACTCGTTATAAAAGACAACTTATAATGTGAAAAGTACTATTGGTTCCACGTTCCTGAGACCCTGCTCGTTATAACCAGTTTTCACTGTACCATTTATAGTGTAATCTATAGAAAGGCTTAAGTTTTGAGACATAAGATGTGAATAGAGTTGAAAATAGGTTTAATTGAGTGACACTGATATCCAATACTTACTCTTTGTTGGAATTTCTTTTGATTCGCAAATCCTTTGTCTTCTCTGTACTATTGATATTGAGATATAACACATAATAGGGAGTAAATCTATTTCAGAGACAATATTTAATTTATTCATTCATTCGATTTACCCCTAAATAAGACTTTTATGTTAAACAATAACTGAAATACTAATCAAATTTATATTCTATTAACACAAAAAAAATTTATTTGATTTTAGAAACCAATAACACTATATATTTCCAGAAGACAAATTGTATCTCCGATTTGCAATCATGTGATTTTGTTCATGATCATTCTTAATAATATTTTATAAATTCAGATATTTTAATCCATAAAAATAACCAGTATCATTTAAATATTTTTTATTCATCCCTTTTTAGGATCCCTTCTCCTGTGCAACCGGGGATTTCAATCCAGTCCAATATCACTAGATGGAATGAGCAAGGATAGTGAACCAAATTTAAGAGAACACAACTGAACCCTACACTACATTGCCAGGATGACCAAAGGGGGGTAGCTTTTAATAATTGAATTTGATTAAAAATTTTAAAGTTGATTTTAAAGTCTTCATTAAAACAGAGAAGGAGGCGTTTTAAAAAATGAGCAACGAAAATATATAATTTTTAAAAATAGTATTGATTTCTACAATGTATGCAATTTCTATAATATATTTTGAATGACTTCAATGTGGTCTATAAGTCAAAAATGATTTGTACATAACTTATTTTGTACAATGAAAAGCGGAGTTGAAGAGCCCTGTAAACACCAGGGATACCCAAAGATCTCAAAGTCAAGGGGTATAGGGTATTTTTAAAAGCCTTAAAATTTTAAGGGATAGAAATGGGAAGTTAAAATTGCTCTAACTAGTGTGAGTTAAATGTAAAACCAAATCATTTTTGGATTTTAGTATATTTTTTGTCTTTTATTGAATTCTCAAACTTACTGTTCGTTACTTTTCCATGAGATTAGCATTTGGTAAAACAAAATATAACTAATTGTTGAAGGCTATCAGCAACTATCAAAGAGTAATCAAACTATATTATCTAAATTTTATTAATTAAAAATAACAAACATACATACTGTTTAGCAGCATAAAATAACTTGGTAAATTCAAATCATTTTAATCGAACCGTCAAATTGTACTCATCCAAAAACAAACTTATCTACTCTATTATGTTTGCCCTTAAGTCCCCTTAAATAGATTGTGAATAGATTTTGAGCATTGATTTCATGATTGATGACAATTAATAGAGAACTAATATCTAAACACACGATACCCTAAGGTCTAATAGAGTAGTCTTTTGATAGAGAGGTTTGAACTGAAGTGAAAACTTTTTATTCTATTAAATGTGAAAAATGAACGCAAAAAATCAGACTCTTCAACTTTATAACAACAACAACAAAAACAACACCAACAACAACAACAACAATGAGCTGACATGAGAAATAAATATTGAAACTCAACTAAAGATCACTTTTTGCAGGAAATCAAGAATTTTGCACTCATTTCTCATTCAAAACGAGAAAAACAACATTTTTTACCAAAAGTTCGAGGAATTATTTGAAATGTTTTTCACTCTTTCTTCTTCTTCTTCTTCTTCTGCTTCTGGTTGTCCTTCAATCCTGCAGTGACTTTGAGAGGACTCGTTATTTTTGGGCGTTTCTCTTGTTTTTCACAATCAACTCAATTAAAGCACTACTTCTCAGTCGAATAATTGGGTTAGCATGTTACATTTACAGCTATTCATGAGAAAGAAATGTTTGATTTTGTTTGAAGATATTTAAAATCGGAATTTAAAATTCAATTTCAATTTCTTTCTTTAATTCAATAATAAAGAGATATTAGAATCGATTCATAGCACAGAAGTTCTTATAATTATGTTTCGAATTTTCAATTAAGTAGTAATTAATACCAGAATTGGAAGTGAAAGTGGAGACAAGAAATGCAAATAAAGTGAAACAAAATCCAGCACTTCCAATATCAATCTATAACACACATTCATATACTGTCTATAGACTGTAACAGTACTGTAGAATAGTTTCAGTTCTTTTGAGAAAATATACGTAAAATAAAACGAAAGAAAGAGAAAACTTTTGCAAAACTTTTATTAGAAGTGTATTTAAGAAAACATTTATTTCTTTTTCTTATAATATCCGTCTTTCGCGTCGTAATAACCGCCCATTCCATACCCGCTGCTCCCGTAGTAACTGCCGCCTAATCCATATCCGCCCACATAGTCGGCCGCCGTGTAATCCGCCCGCACTCCCCCTACCGGCCCGTAATAAGTGGTTCCATAGCCTGGGCCAGCATAACTCAGTCCTGCCCACCCTCCTCCCAGGCCATGGTGGGTCGGGTAGTTGACGTAGCTCCTGACGTAAGTGGCCGGGTAGCTGCTGTACACTTTGCTCGGATAATGGCCGTAGTGGCCGTAGGTGTAGGGCCGGACGTAATAGCGCGGGTATCCGTATCCGCCGTAATAGGGCCGCCGGGCATAACCGCCGTAATAGCGCGGGTAATGTCCGCCGTAATAAGAGCTCCGGTAATAGGGTTGGGAATAATATCCGCCCAAATAGTGTCCGTAAGACCGGTAGTGTCCGCCATAAGGTCTTAGTCCGCCGTAAGCATAGTGTCCGGAATAATAGGTGGAGAGAACGGCGCACGAGAGCGACGACAAGAGCGCAAAGAGAAGCTGTGAATAGAGGAGAGAATTTCAATTAAAAGTTCAATAAAGAGAAAGAGAGAGAAAGAGAGTCCAAACTTACCAAAAGTCGCATTATTTTTAAAATGTTTTGAAAAACTACTTCTGATTTGAATCTCTTTTATACTCTTTTTCTCCCATTTATTGATGTTTTTGGCCTTGAATTCAGTTTTTGATTACTTTTGGCTTTAATTCAGTTTTCATTTCATTTCAGTTTTGAATCAAAACTTTTTTCTTCTCTTTCTTTCACTCCATTTGTCATTGAGTTTGTGAGAAGAAGAAGATAAGGAGAGGAAGTGATGGGATGGGAGAGAAGAGTTCTAAAGTCCAGAATTGATTTCTATTCTTCTGTTCTCCTGAAGATTGTTGTTCTGCTAATCCTTGGAATAATAATTAGAACTTTTTTTAGAACTGTTTTCAATCATTCATTGGAGTCATTGAAAGCGCGAATTAAATGCTATAATCAGTCAATCATTTCAATCCAATTATGGCTCTAATTATGGATTCGTGTCATTATCTTCACAAGTCTTGAGGAATACTGTTGAAGGAGAGGGCGTTTCCGTTCTCCTCTGGACTCTGAGAAGATCATCCCTGAGCCTCTCGTGGACTGTCCTCCCGTCAGTTGAAGATCAACTGAAGATTAAATAGTTTTGAATGCTTTTCATATCTCTTTCTGTAATAATGAGAGATCTAACAGATCTAAAGACCAGATCATAACCACTTTCCAGGAGAGATCCAGTGTCTACGGGAGATGAGTGTGGAGTTTAACCTCATTTTAAACGGAAACTCTCTTCAGATCTACCACTGGTTGAATCGCGCGCTTCTTTCCATCCGTTTCTCCAATGATTTAATTTTATTTCAGACTTATCTCTCGTGTGTTTCAAATCAAATCAAATCCAAAGTTCATTTAAATCTCAAAACTTTTTTCTTATCTCTTATTTTGTTTTGTTTTGAAATAAAAATGTCTGAAAAGAGGTTTGAAATCATTGTTTAATCAATTCTTCTTCTTCTTCTTCTAATTATCTTCTCTTCTGTTCTTAAGTCACTTAACCAAAGAGGAGAAGGACTTCCACCAGAATCTGCAGAACCTGTGGGCAGAGATCTCCCAATTGGTCCGCAATCCGCCCCCGAACCTCAAGTTCCGCTCTTCCACTTCCGCCCAAAGACTGTTCGCAAACGTGACTCAAATCAAGCAAATTATGGACGAAATGAGTGATTACGTCACCAATACGTCATCACTACAACACTCTTACGTCACTTCCGTTCAGACATATCTGCGTCAATCAGTTCCGCATCGCTTCCGGCCTTTTGTGCCCCAAAAGAGACTCCTTTTCGGAGATTTGTCTCAATTCGCGCGACTTTTGCTTCAATTGTCCCAAAAGTTAACGGAAATCAGAGAAAACTTCATTTCCGCTTATGGGCTCCAAAACGAGGATCAGAGCTGCACCTCTTCCGGTGTATTAGAGGACAAAGAAGAAGAAGAAGAAGAAGAAGTGAATGAGATTGAGAAACAAGAAGCGGAAGAGGATATGAAAGTGGAGATCAAGTCTTCGTTGTCTTACGTCTCGAGTCTTAAGGAATACATTAATTTAGGGTTAAATCAGAGAATTCTTGAATAAAACTTTTCTGCTTTACTAATAAAGTGTTGTCATCTCTCTGTCTATATATCACTCTCTTGACTCGTGTTCTGCCAGTCCTTCCTATCATATCTGATATCTCGTTATATAATAATTGTTGGAAAGAAAGGTCAAAACAGAGAGTTTTGAGAAAAAACTTTGAGATAAACTCCTCTTCTCTGAGGGCAAGTGCTGTTCTGGAGAGGAGATCATCAGTCGATTGCGTAATTGTATAGAATCGCGATTTTGGATACGAAGGACAACAATATAGTGGACAGAAAAGTCTTCTCCTCCGCCTCTCTGGTTTAATTGCCATCTAATCCAGGCATGTCTACCCCCCCCCCCCCCGTTCCAACGAAAGCTTTCTTTTCGGAGAATATTCTGTGAAATTCTTTCCATAAATTCTGTCAAATTCTTGCAGATTCGGAAATACCCGTCCCCTTCCCTAAACTTTGTGACATCACAGCTTCCGAATACTCCCGACAATTCAATTCTCTGCATCCCTGGATCTAATGGACGGATCTTCTTCTTCTTCTGAGGACACAATCGAATGAATGAAAACTAGAATTAAATGAAAACTATTTTTAATACAAAAATAAAATAAAAAATAAAAGTTTTTTCACATTATTTACAATTATTTATCGGAAGAACTTTCAGAACAGAAACGGAAACGAGAAAAGCATTGATTGCACTTTCGGCGCATTAGAGCCCGCATTTGGCACTACTTGTTGCTGAGTCGGCTGCGGCGGCACCTGTGGGTTTGGCTGTTGTTGTTGTTGGTTGGGATGCATTGGTGGCACATGTTGTCCGACAATCGGTTGTCCCATATGTTTGTTCGGGTAATACTGTTGCTATGGAGACAATGAGACTAAACAAGTGTCCAAAAGAGAGAATAGCTGTTGCGCCCAATACTGTTGGGCTGAGATCACGCATTATTAACCAAATGGAAATGGATTCACTCATTAGCGTTGAGTTTTTATGTGTGACTAATCAGTGACCGATAGCCAAATATTAATTTAGAAATTAGCCATTCGTCGGAACATTATATCATTTTTAATTTTCAATTATTTAATATTAATATTAATCTATGGCTCAAAGAATATTCAAATATAAAGACTCAAAGACAATGAGTATTAATAGGATTAAATTGTCATAGGTCCATTTTTGAAAGCAATTGAATTAAATAAGACAAATCATTATATATTTATAAAATAATATTGAATTCGCATAAGATTTTTAACAATAATTTAATCGATAAATATTCACAAATTATATAATCCTTTGAAATACTAGAAAATAATTTTACAGAATTTCATTGTTAAAAAGTAGCATGTAGCTTTTAAGGTCTGCTTGTTTTCCTCGTTTTTATTCATCAAAGGGTATTTTTCCGAGACAAAGGGGCTATTTTGTCCCCCATTGCCCCTCCCTTTTTGAAACAATGGTTCGCACGAGGAATACATTTAAACGCCTATTGAAGTGATTGCTCTTAAAGTGTTTAATAAATTCATAATTTTGTAAAACTTTTCATTCATTAGTGAATGAAATCATTGCGAAAGTCATATATAATTCGACACAAGTCATGCCATCTATTGGTTGAGAGAGGTTTCAAACGATTTAATGTTCAATACTTTAGTCCTGTTTTGCAACACAAGTGGCGCTGCAATCGATTGATTCACAATTCGGTCAACAGATGTCAGGAAAGAAGAAATGTTTGCTTAGTTTTAGACAAATATTAGAAAATGTTGTAATTATTGTCGAAAATTAATGTTTTTTTATTTCATTCATTTCATTGGTTTTCTGTTGAAAAAGTGCCAAAACGTCGATTGACTGAACACTTGAGAGAAAATGTCAAAAAACAATAAAAACATTGGTTTTGAACACATAATCAAAAGTAATTGAAAGACTGAATCAAAACAATCGGATAAACAAATGGGTAAACAAAGACACTCTCTCTTCGCTCACTTTTAAACCTCTCTCTCTCTCCCCTCCCCTCCCCTCCACTCCCCTCCACAGCCTCTATGTTCCTGAACACACTGACCCCCAAGTTCTACGTCGCGCTCACCGGAACCTCGAGTCTCATCTCTGGACTCATTCTCGTGAGTCATGTCTTGTGTCGCTCACCACCCTCTCTAACGTCCATCCCTCCCCTCCCCTCCCCTCTAGATCTTCGAGTGGTGGTATTTCCGCAAATACGGCACGTCCTTCATAGAGCAGGTCTCCCTCAACCACTTGTCCCCCTGGCTGGGCGGGGGTCAGAACGAGGACAACGGCGACGGCGGCGGCTCTGGCGGTCACCCGAACACCAACTCTGGCCAACAGTTGTCTTTAGGTTTGTCTCCGGAAGAAGAATAGAGTTGTCTTTAATCTCTTGTCTCCTCTTAAGAATGCAAAGTCTGGAGAAACCCTCTGAGTCTGTTCCGGGGCTCCGAGTACAACCGGTTCGGCTGGTCCACGGCCAAGGAGGTACCCAAGTATTGCTCTCTCTTATAACTCACTGTTTAGTGAAGAGACGATCATTTGATTGAAAACTAATAGAAAGTGATTTCACGAATACTTTTCTACAGTTTTTCTCATTTCTTAAAAACTTTTGATTCAATTCTTGTTTAAAATATTATACTTTTTAACATCATTAGCCCCTGACCTACTACGACATGAACTTGTCGGCACAGGACCACCAGACCTTCTTCACGTGCGAAGCGGATGTGGGGAAACCGGAGTACGAGAGTGAGTAAAGAGCGGGAACTCTTAGATCTCTTGTCTCTCTAATATCTTTCTCTTCCTATCAGTAATGCAGACCGCGTGGAGAGAACGTGACCCTCAGGTGCGCATCAAAGCGGCGAAAGAGGTATTGAAACAAAAGAAATGATTTATTTATTAAAAAACTGATGAAAACTTTTATTTATTTCTTTAATTATTTAATGAAAGGCGTTGGAGAAGAGCGTTGAGTGCGCGCCCGCCTATATCCTGTTGGCCGAGGAGGAGCAGAACACGATAGTGGAGGCCGAGAAAGTGCTGAAACAGGGCCTCAAAGTGGCCGAAAGTGCTTACCGGAAGTCCCAGCAGTTCCAGCACCAGAACAGTGTTTGCGAACTGCAGCACAGGAGGGACACCAATGTGCTCATCTACATCAAGCGCCGGCTGGCCATGTGCTGTCGCAAACTGGGCAAACTGCGCGAGGCGACCAAAATGATGCGGGACCTCATCAAAGAGTTCCCTCTAATGAATGTCTTCAATATCCACGAAAACCTTATCGAAGCTCTGCTCGAAATGCAGGCCTACGCCGACGTGCAGGCCGTTCTGGCCAAATACGACGGTATAATATCTTCTTATCTTTAGATATCTTCTATCCTCTCCCTCTCCCTCTGCAGACATAAACCTCCCGAAGTCGGCCACCATCTGCTATACGGCGGCACTGCTGAAGGCGCGCGGAGTCAGCGACAAGTTCTCTCCCGACTTGGCCTCAAGACGTGGTCTCTCCACGGCTGAGATGAACGCCGTGGAGGCCATACATCGGGCCGTGGAATTCAATCCTCATGTGATTTAACAGTTGTTTTGCAATCCTTTTAACTCTTTTGACAATCGGTTCTTCTAATCAAAGGTTCCGAAGTATCTGTTGGAAACCAAAAGCCTAATCCTTCCGCCCGAACACATCCTCAAGAGAGGTGACTCCGAGGCCATCGCCTACTCCTTCTTCCGTAAGTTTTTTTCTGACATTATATCAGAATTAGAGTTTGTTTTGAATGCAATTAAAATAGACTTAAATTTATTTTTTAATTCTAATCTCTTTTCTGCTCTTCTTTTAGAAGTTTTCATGTCTTTTAACTCTTTTCTTCAATAGTTTCTCCATTTCTAAAGCTTTAAAACGAGATTTGATTTCAATTAAAAGACAATTGTTTTGTTTTTTTAGTAATCGTTTGGCAAATGTTTGAACACTTTTTTGACAATCAATTGATTGAATCAATGAATACTTATTTCACGAATACTTTTCTATAGTTTTTTTTTTCATTTCAAAACCTTTGATTTAAGTCTTGTTTAAAATAAATTATTTCTCTATTTCTCACATTATATTACTTCACAGATCTGAATCACTGGAAGCGCGTGGACGGGGCTCTGAATCTGCTGCACTGCACGTGGGAGGGAAGTGAGTAGTGCTCGCGAGAGTCGAGAATTGTTTTAATCAATTGTTTCTCTTCTCAATCTCTTTCAGCCTTTCGGATGATTCCATACCCTCTGGAAAAGGGGCACCTCTTCTACCCCTACCCGAACTGCACGGAGAACACGGACCGAGAACTGCTGCCGCGTAAGAGAGAGAAGTAGTTCTAAGAGTTGTGATAATCCGATCTCTTGTTCCAGTGTTCCACGAGGTGTCTGTCTATCCCAAGAAAGAGCTTCCCTTCTTCATCCTCTTCACGGCCGGTCTCTGCTCTATAACAGCGCTGTTGGCTCTTCTCACACATCAATATCCCGAACCGATGGGCTCTTTGGCCAAACTGGTCTCAAACTCTAAACCATTTCTTTCTTTCTTTTGTTTTATTTGTCTTATTTGTGTCCAACAGTTGGTCAGTTGGCTATCGCTGCCGTTGGGCTTTGTTGTGGACAAAATGGAACCACTCCTCCCGTCTTCTCTCTTACAACAATTGTCGCGCATTTGAAGCAAAAACAAATCAACAAATCATGACTTAATTAATGAAAGAAATGAAAACTAATATAACTTTGACTTAAACTGACTTTTATTTCCGCCAAATATTTATCACATTTTAAATACATATTTATTTAATTTTTATCCGAAAATCAAAATAAACTCAAAACTGATTCAGAACTCCGTGTTCTTCGTCCAGAAACAGACACTCTTTGCTCTCTTCCTCTTCTCTCTATTACCATTACTACTGTTCCTGCGCCTCTTCCTCGCCCCTGTTCCTCTCTTCCGCCGCCGCCGCCTCCGCCTCTTCTTCCTCCGTCTCTTCCCTGTCTTTGTGCTCCTGGTCCTCCGCCTCCTCTTCCCCTTGTGCTGCTGCGGACTCTCCTTCTGTCTGCTCTCCTCCTCTGATCCCAACGACATTTCAGCCAATCTCCGTCTCTCCTGTTTGGAGAACAGTTTGTTGACGTTCTCCGCGGACTTGGTCTCGGCGTCGATGCGGGCGTTGTTCTGTGTTCTGTCCTCTCCTCCCTCTCCCGAGGAGTTGGTTTTGTTGTTTTGGGGTTTGTTTTCCTTTTCATCGTTTAAATTCATTTCTCTTTCTTTGGTTTCCAAACACTTATTCACTGCTATTATATTGTTTTGAAACACTCTCTGAATATAACTTATTATTTATTGCCTGCGATTATACTGTATTTGGATTTGTATAACAATTATCTCACGGATTAATTCACGCTCTCATCCGAGAAATGTTTTATTTGAAAGCATATTATACTTTCAAGACTTGAATCTAAAAACTTCATTCAGAAATGGTATTGAAATCAGAGTGAAATGTGTCCAAACCCTCACCACAACAACTCAAAAAACTATTCACACATTATTTCTAATCCGTTTGAAGTCTTCAATAAACCACAAATCACTCTTCGCTGAACAACAAAGAATTCATACAAAAGATGGAAATTCTACACACCATTTCTGGATATAAATTCACGTGGGGGCAAAACTCCAGGGGATTTTGTTTGGAGGCCAGGGGGAGCATTACGGGATGTGACTTCATAAATGTGCCGAATGTTGAACAGGTCTGGGAGAGTATTTCGGGATCAGCAAGAATTCTACAAGAATCACCGGAATTGTGAGATCAAAAAGCCAATTAACTTGCTTATGTTGTATTTCGCGGGCATAGATCTGTCATCACTTAAATTATAAAAAGTATATATCACAGAGGGTATTCGGCAAGATTAATCAAAATCATGCTTAATCCCTCTGTGTCTTTGAGGCCCTTATCAGTACCCTATATCTCTTGATTTTGA
>JAQFXN010003751.1:0-10550 GCA_034693365.1 Liacarus xylariae | reverse complement strand
CTTTTTAAAATTTCAATTTTTTCAGACACTTAATGACTTGAATATAATTTGCATTAAATTCATGTTTAGTACTCTATATGAAACATTACAAGACTAGACAAGAGAGAATAAGGAGATATTTTAAATTAAAAAACAGAAACCGGACCGGACAAGAAAACATTTCCTATATTAGAACAGGAACAGGACAAGACTACAACCGGACAGGACAGGACAGGACAAGAATCAGTTCTTGTCATGATTAGGGAGTCTAGTTTAAACTATTAAACTGTTTAAATTCTCACTAAAAAAAAGTCTGAAAATTAAAATAATAAAGACACACAAATTATTAAAATTATGAAATGATCAAATTAATTTTGGTTAAATCTTGAAGGGGAAATTAGTTTTTATAAAACAAATCTGCATCATATTATCAGATATGTTGGAGGGGATTCATTCCAAAGTATTTGCAAACAAGATAAAAAAATCTTCATTTTGGTAACTCGTCATTTTCTTCATTTAAGAGCGATAATATTCTGTAAAAATAACCACATTCTGTAAAATATGTGGTACATTGTTAAATTTATTTTTAAATAATCAAGATTCTTAGTCACAATTAGACTCCCTTTTCTTGTTTCCTGTATTTTCCTGTTTCTGTACAGCAATAGGACAGGGCAGGAAAATATTATATATACTAGAACAAGAACAGGACAGGACAGGACAGGACAAGAATCAGTTCTTGTCATGATTAGGGAGTATTGTCAGAATTATAAATTACAAGAAAAATTTGTGCTTTTGACATTGATCATGTCTGTAAATCGCTATCTAAATTCATTAGAGAAAACATGAGTTTAAACTACAGCTGTATTGACAAAACTGTTTTCAAGATTTAAAACTAGTTTTTGCACTTTAAAACTCCTTTTTTAAAAATCGAGAACTGTTGTAATCAGAAAAATCATTACATGTCCAATTAATTTAACCTAAATATAGTTAGGTATAATAATCTTAATAGAATTCCATAGGGAATATTCATCAGAGTAATTTTGAGCATATCTATTTTAACTAAATTATTTCTTAAATTGCATACAATTCAAATAAACATAGCAGATCACATTTAAACTTACGCTATTTTATATACCTTTTACAGTATAACTACATGTGATTGGTTAGTTTCTACTCAAGTCTCTAATTAGTTGGTCAATTCGATGACATGCGCAAATGTAGCAATGCTACCAGATTAATCTCCCAAGCAAATAAATATATTTTTTGTAAGAATTCTCTCCAATACTCATTCAATAGAGAATGTTTGAATATTTTTTTATAATACAAAAAAATAATAAAACTATTTTTAAAAAAAGTTTTTCTTTTAGGCTAAATTTTCTGTTTGAATTGAATGAGGAAAATACATATTTATTCTTCACTTTTTGGAAATAGGAGGGAATAAATTGAATAACGCAGAAGTTCTGTAGTTTTCTTTCCTCTTTCACTGCCCTTAAGAAACAATTTATGGCACAATGTTTTGACAGTCAATAGTTTGATAGTTTTAGAGAAGGGATTGAATGTAGAGGAAGGGGAGAGAGGGAGGGAGGGATGGAGAGGGAGAGGGAGAGGGAGAGGAGAGAGAAATCGATTTGACAATATAATTTAATTTTGAAGCAAATGAGAGGCAAGAATGCCGGCAATTACTTATTAAAAGAACATATACAGTGCCTAACGTATGTGTTTGACTACCTTTTCATTTAAATTTTAACGGATTTTAGTTAAAGATCCAGTTGTCAATTGATTTGAGTGGAAAGGGAATAATTATTGAACGAGTTTATGGAAATAATTCAAATGTTAACTAAATGCTGTAGTTTATTATAAACTTGAATAAACAAGTTAGAATCACTCTGATGGTAAGGTGCTTAAGGTAAAATTATTTACTAGTTAGAGGTATTTCTTTTTTTAGTTTGGTGTAAAGCCAGAAAGGGTACTGAACCTATCCATATGTGTAGTTCACAAGTAATGCTTAACTTTTTCGTTTTAATCTTGAAACATTGAACTTTACATTATTTTAAAAATTAAGGTTGAGGCTTCAAGAACTATTAGCAATTTAATATTTTTATTCAAGATTAAGACGAAAAAAATGAAAATTATTTTTGAACTATAAATGGGTAGTTAAAGAAGTTGGAAACGGAGGGCCAAAATGAATATCCAAAGCTTTATTTTTCCAAATTCCATACAGAATAGTTTTGCCAACTCTCCAAGAATTGTCCTTCTGTCCAAATTGAGTCTTTCCTTGATACAATATGAAAAATCTGAACGAATGAAATAAATAATTTAAATGTTATTTTAATCAAATCTGAAAGTCAATAGAATATTCTCATTAATGACTGAAATGAATGACTTTATGAATAAAATATAAAAGATTAACTTCAATAAAAGTTGATTTTTCAGCTAAATTTAACACCTTCCTAGTATCTTCCGGAATTCTTAAAGAAATTTTTAAAAGCTGACGACACTAATTAGGAGAGAGGAAAGTTTAAAATATATTTGATTTTATATGAGACTGAATTGTTAGCCCAATCCTTTGCCCACTTACCACCTCTTATTATATTTTTATAATGGAAACAAATTTATTATCAAATTCTTTCTATTTTCTCTTTTACAACTGTTATGAAGATTTATTGCAATTTGTTTCTTTAAGGAGTTAATGTAGTTCCCATTGAATAAAGCAACTTGTACTTTCTAAAATTTACTTTACTCTTATTTAATACTTAAACCATTGGTAAAAATAAGAATTACGGAATATTTTTTTGTTCACTTAAAAGCTTTTCATCTCAACTAATAATATATAAAATTGTTTTACAGTATATAATGTTTTATACAAGCTATTTTCTCCAAATAAGTAATGCTTATATATATAATAAATAAATATAAATCGACATAATATCCTATATTTTCTAACAAAAAAAATTCTCTTTATTTGAACAGAGCCTGAAATCCTGGAACTACTTGTTTTGTATCGGAAAACAAAACTTTCTTAAAGAAGAAGAAGAAAACTATATATAAAAAGAATATAAAACAAAAAAACTTAAAACAAATATAAGGAAAATGTTATGAAAATAAAAGAATAACAATAAATAAATATAAAAATACAACATAAAGAAAAATTAATTGAATTGAAATATAAAAGTCATTGCTATTAACCTTCACTCCGACAATGGGAATTGAAAACTATAATAAAGTCAGTCTAATATGAATTTCACATTAATTTTGTGCCAATATATATACGAAAAGCAGCTGCGGTTCGGTCTTTGACTTGAGAGTGCACTTCTAGACAAATAAATAAATAGAAGAATATATTCTCATATATAGTATAGAATCGGTTAAATAGAGAGAGAGAATAAGATTGAAATATATTATATATAATATATATAACCGATAGAACTACACATCAATGAACTTAAACCAAGTTTTTCTGATAACTTGTAGACATACTCTCTGTCATCGTCTCTGTCTCTCTCACTGTCTGTGATTGTCTATCACATCCACACATACATATAGAAAGACCAGTGACTTATTTGGTAGAATACCTAAAAAAACATAAGAAGAACTATCTTTTTATTGTAATAATAAACCAGAAAACAATATCTCAGCACAAGTAGAAAAGAAATGGATTCTTCTCAATCACATCAGCGCCAAAATCGGGGTCCGATTCCTAGTAGTGTTGTATCGTTCATGAAAAAGGTATGGAATCCTATTTTCTTTTATATTCTATATAAGAATTTTTTAAATCATTGAATTTAAACATTAAATTACAATTGAATTGCAAATAAAATATTTATATTAAATCTAGCTAAAAGCATCTGTCAATGTAAATGCATTCTATTTTTTAAAAATAATATTTTAATTTATATTGAATATAATACGAACTACACTATCATTAATGCACAATAGATTTATATAATTTAGAGCTTTCAATAAATTCAATCTTTTAATATATTGCATAATACTCTACAAGATTTTATAATAGAGAGTTTTATTATATGCAGTTAATACACTTAATCTAATTTGTCATAAAGAATATTTGTTCCCTATACAGTAATCTACTATATTTCTTAGTATGCTTATGCCTTTTAAAATTTTACAATATAACAATAACAATCTGCCGTCGAATTTTCAATACCCCTGCATATATTTCAAAACTTAAATTAGAAAACCTTTTATATATGTAAAGTAGAGGAATTATAGATAGAGACTAGTGTTGAAAAGTATAAATTATATTTATGTAATAATTATATGAAATATACTGTAATTAATAAATATTCTGAGTTTACATTAATATACAGTATATAAATCATAATAAAATTTATGTTTATGTTCTAAAATATTGATTTGTACAATTATATATAGATAAAACGTATAAATAAAATATACACTTTACAATATTAGTATCAATTTATAATTCCTCCACTTTTACTAATTTTTGTAAAAAGTTTATTTTTTAAATCATTTGAAACAAGGTGTAGCCAATAGGGGTAGCCTAAATACCCACATGAGTTTGAGATTTTGCAAAATACCTCCTGATTTTTGGCAAATATTTTTCAAAATGTTCCTTGCTGACGGCTTCTCGGCCGACATTGGCTACCCCTGCTTCAAACTTTATTAACAATATTTTATATTTGTTGATTAAACGTACCAAGATGAGACAACAATATGTTTTATTAAAAATTGTCTAGGTCAATTTCAACATTCTATTTATCAAACCTAAGATTTTTAAAATCAAATTAAAAACAATTTTGGAAATTATACACAATTTTTCGTTTTCATTTATATCAAGGATGTCCAGACTTAAAAATGTCAGGGGAAATATTTTGGCTTTTCTGTCATTTTTTGGTGCTTTCTCCCACTTTTTGTTCAATGATTAGGGATATCTGTCCATAGACGAAATGTAAACCACAATTTTTGTCATGGTGTATTCCGGACTGGACCCCCCTTGGACATCCCAGCTTCTATATGAACCAATACATGTAAATTATACTGTATACTGAAAAATATACTAAATAATTTCAAGTCGTTTTATAAAATAACCTTTTGATTTTACCAAAAATTAGTATAACAATTAGGTCTAACAAAGAATAATTCATATTTTCAGTTTTGGAATATAAGGAAGGATATGGAAATGGGTGTGGAAAATTCCAAGGGAGTTTGTCATCTAAAGGGCTGTACAAAATTTGTCCCTTTGACAGCTAAAGAATATTCTGTTGAGTCTATTAATTGATTACAAATTTTAAAATCAATATTTCCTGAATTATTGTAAATTTCTTCGAATACTATGCATTTAAGTGTATTATTCAATCATAATTTATTACAAATACTAAGATGATGATATCATGTAATAATTTGTAAAAACAATTATTTGCATATTGATGAATTGGTGTTCACTGTACCTGATGAAGCTTGGTGAAAAGCATCAAATATTGTCTCTATAAAATTGGAATATCAACACTATTACTGAATACTATCTGTTTGTCTATCCATTCTTTTTCTATTTTTACTTCCAAGTCTTTCTATCACTCCTCTACTTATCAGTTCTCTCTCTCTCTCTCTCTCTCTCTCTCTCTCTCTCTCTCTCTCTCTCTCTTTCCTACCTCTCCTCTCCTCTCTTTATGACCACAAAACACAATAGGGTCAGAGTCTATCCAATTGTCACTAATTCTGTTGTTTGGTATAGCAATACAATAATCAAATTTTGTTATTTGTATTTATTGGACAACTGTTAATACATTGAATCTCTATTGTTATACACTGTAAGATAAAACATCTTATATATAGTCAGGGATGACCAATGAGGGGGATAGCCAAAATACCCCTCTGTGATAAAGAATTTTACTATTGAAAAGGTGCCCCCCCCCACTATACTCTCCTGTGACTTTGAGGCTCTTATCAATACACTATACCCCCTGATTTCGAGTTCATTGAGTATCCCTATATATATAGTGTTTATAAACATTTTAATTGAATTTTGTTAATTAAAAAACAGAATAAAAATCGATATAAAACTATTGAAATATTCCTTTACATTGTTTTCCAAAATACAAAATAAAATAGATGTTGTTATCAGATCTGAAGTCTAAAAAAAATATGTTTACTATAATTTTTACTTACCTATAGTGACGTAGAAATAGTAAATTAAATTAGCTGAAAGGAACTGGTGTTTAAATAGATAGTCGTGTGTCGTAATAGAATATTATTATTTTTTATGTGCTGTGAATAAGATTTCCGTTTCTATTCATACATTAATTCATGTCATCCGTTCTTCCTTTTTATTATTATAATAACAGAATCAATCTCTTTATAGCAAATTTGTCTTTTTATATATAAATTAGATTTTTTCACTCAATATTCTTATATTGCATATTGTAATGGGGAGGGATAGGAGAGAAGTGGAGAGAGAGAGAGAGAGAGAGAGAGAGAGAGAGAGAGAGAGAGAGAATTAGATGACTTTATTCTAAACGCATGAATGAATTGAATGAAACGAAATACAAATCCATTGACACAATTAATTTAGTTCTCAGTTTTCTTACAACACATTCCAATAAATGAGAATAATATTCTGTTTTCATAAAGTGTAGGACAAGAAAATGTGAAAAAGGTGTTAACGAATTAATCAAGTTTTACTTTATTAACGCCAAATAATCTAGAAACATATTTATAACCTATGTGAATCTTAGAAATTAGGATAAACACTCTATTTACGACATTAAGCCTGAAGAATCACTCATAAGTCGGGGTAATTTATTCAATGTTTTCTTATAGAATTCTTATTTAAATAAGAAAATTCTTTCATATCAAAGTGAAAATCAATTTTAAAGTTCTTCTAAATGTTTAATATTCTATTATAAATAAATTTTTTATTTAATAATAGTTTTCTCAAAGGTTTCACAAATAAATTCTGCCTAAAGAAAATATTGATTCTATGAGTATTATATACAGTAAAAGTATTTTCAATTTGGACACCTCTGTTTGAATTTGTCCATATATTCATTAATATTCTTATATTTAATAGACGAATTGTGAAAATATTAAGTAATGAATACAAAAAAGTTCAGATGAAAATAAAACTATTTTAAATAAAATAATTTTAAACATTAAGAAATTAGATATTTTTAATTAATCAAAATGTGAAGCTAGATTACTGTTTTTGAAGAAGATATAGCTTCAAATTACTATAATTTATAATATGAGTTTAGAATAAATGCTTTAAAAAATAATAAAAATCTTTAACCCAATCATTTTGTATTGAACTACACATACAGTATATGGAAAGTTTCAAAGACGTTGTGAGAGGTGTCCAAATTGAAAATACCTTTACTGTATATTAGAATATTGGAATATATATATTCTTTAAAAATTTCAAATTCCATAAATTCTCACAATTTGTATATTTTTTATCTAAATATTCTAATATGTTTGATGTCATAATTGATAACTTTTTCACAAATAATAATAATTTGTTTTACTTATGATTTTTTAAATTATATTAATCCATATTTTTTTCTAAACTTTTATATAAACAATAAGTAAATATCATAAAAACAATATTGAGCTTAAGCTAATACAGTGGTTATCTTGAAATACCAAAAATCTGGTTTCCCAGAAAAATATGTTGATACACAGGATAGAATAACAGAATTAGTGTATAACAGGATTAGGGATTAGTGTAAAGTTGAAATAATGATGCAGTGGTTCAGTGACTAAACATGTATTCATTGATTTTAGTAATGATTCATATTTATTAAATTTAATTAAAGTAGATATTTTATACAAATAATAAGTTAATCTAGGAGATAAAAAAAAGTCCTTTATTCTACTGACTACTCAGGAATTGTATTTCAAGGTAACCTCTGAGCTAATACATAACATAATATTTTATATTAGAAAACATGTATAAAAACTGTACATAAGCTTATATTTAATGATCTATTATCACATTTTTATATATACTCTACTACGCTATTACTGTATGAAATATAAAATATTTTTAATATAAAATACTAAAAAAAGAAATTTTTATTTTTTTAAAACTCTAAATCTCATAAATCATTTGCTAAATTATTTCCTGTTTTTTTCATCACTAATATTAAATTTAAACAAAAATATTATATATTTTTTTAATAATACCAGTGAAGAAAAATGCAGTCAATTATATAAATCACATGTAATTTAGCTTATATGCGGGAATATATTTATATGTAATATTACTTCTAAATAGCAGTCATAAAGTAATAATTGCAAAAAAAAACTAAAAATCAAATTTCATATATAAATATATTTTTTATAACATTATGAGAAAACATTTAAATTTGAACAAATATATTAAAATAATATTCCCCCATGAGCAAATTGATGAAAATTAGTTTTGCTTCAAAATACATTTATAAAATAAGATATTATAATAATATACCGATTTGTTTTTTAATCTATGCACATTTCGAGAAATGTAGAAATATCGTGCCTAGCTTATTCATTCTAATAGAAGATATGAGAACGAGAGAAACCATGCGTATACTTGCTTTAAAATCTTAACTTTACATGTTTTTGCTTTAATATTATACTGGAATCAAATATTAATAAAAGGGATAATTATGTTAAAATAATTATTCGAATTATAATGAATTTATATTTATTTATATTTTGTTTGTTAACTAATATTTATCTATACCCCTGATCTAACTTAACACAGTTTTACCCCTTTATTTTGTAGGGAAGGAGACGTCATATGCAGCTAATTTTTTAAATTCTCATATAAAATAAGTCATTTTTCCTAGCCCTTTTGTAATAAAAATACTTTCCTTCTTAATAAAGATAAAATATTCAAAATATGCATCTTTCAAGATTTCAACGTTTAGTCTCTATCGTTAACAAATTGAATTAGTTTGAGACCTTTTTATACTATCCATATGTAATCCAATATTAATGTTTAAGTTTTTTAGTGGCAAACTTAAATAAAATTAATGAGCTTTCTATTGCATGGAAAATGAAGATTAAAGAGTCAAAAACTATTAATAAGTTCAATATTATTATTTAAGTTTAATCAAAAAGATTTTGGACTATATGATTTTGGATAGTATAAAAAGGTTTCAGAGTTGGGCAAGTTCAATTTTCGACGACTTTACATATATAGATGTAAAATATTATCTTTACTTAGAAGATAGATTTTTTACATTTACATAATTTGTGGATGCAAAAATCAGTTTTGTTTGATAAAATACTTTCATGGATAATTTATTTAACATGTTATTAAAAAATCGATTTTTCTTACACTTGTAAAGGACTTTCCTAAATTCAATTGGAGTACGACATCTTCTATATATTTCACTCTAACCACCTCTGCTTAAATATAAATTCATTTAAATATACAGTATTGAATATATTTAGAATTTTATATTCAGTCCATTTTCTATTTATTTCTTGTTTGCAATATTGAATTACTGTATATTTTACCAAATTCTGTTGGCATTTTGAATGAATAAAAGATTTCACAGTGCCGTTTCGAATGACCTTCTAAGAAAAATTTAATTAAATATAAATATAATTATAAAATATTTCAAAAGCCCAAGGTAAACAGAATTATTCACTTAAGCCTATTGATATGAAATAATTTTAACTGAGCATTTTGAAAATTATAAACTTGATTAATTGGTTAAAGGCTAAGCTTTTATAAACTCATTACAACTTATTTCTGCACACATATTATACACACTATACATTTATAGCCTCAATTGGTGACAGTAAGTCTATTGCGATAGAACTCCTCGCATTTCATATACATAAACAGTATTCAAAGCTATTCAATCTGGTAGATTTAAAGTATAATTTTATAAATTGTAACAGGATAATAGTTATTAGTTATTATGTTTTTAAAAAATAAATACTTTTAAAAATTTCATCGGATTTGGAATTTATGGGACGTTTCGTCTGCAGACGTGCTTCTACATCAGAGTTTTCGTCTGAATTAGGGATGGCCAATAAACTTAAAGTTATGTTGGTATAGGGAGGGTATTTTGTATCACCAAGATTACACAAATAGAATTGTACCTTAAATCTACCAAACTGAATATCTTTGAGATTAAAATATACACAAAACTGTATAAAATATATGCATTTCCAATAAGTAATAATGGGGCTAAATTTTTTGCTAATCAAATTGAGCAGAAAATTTTTATAATTTTTATATACATATACAATAAGGTATTCAGGAATAAAATTTGAACCCAATCAAAGGCGGCGCTCTGGATTAGTTTCCTTGTGAGAAGAATTAAAATTTTTCAGATTTACTTCATTCTTATCCTGTCCTCTCCTGTCTTGTTCTGGTATTGTTGATAAACATCTTATCTTGTACTGTTACCGTTAGGGGACATTCAAATAGTACGTACGCAAAAATAGCAAAATTTTGGACCTCTTCTCCCCCATAATACGCACACGTACGCATTCTATAAGTACGTACACTTAGGCTCGACCCCCCCCCCTCAATTGAATACAGATATTTTAATAAATTATTCTTTAATAAACCATTCATTTAAATCATT